>PVKA01015011.1:0-51074 GCA_004027165.1 Ctenomys sociabilis
AAAATATATATATATATATATATATATATATAATTTATTTAGAAAATGTATCATCGAGCCTAAAATAACTTTTACTAAGCTGTTAACCAATTATGAGTTTAGCAATTTTTCACCTCGTTGGTTTTTAAGCTTGGGCAGAGCTTGAGTTTGGGCCAAGTTTCCTTGCATAAATACATGAACCCTAAAAATGAGGAAAACATTCATTAATCAGACTGTTTGCTCAAGGGGCTGTGTAACTTTAGAATGTAATTCCCTCACCCTGAGGATGAAGCAAGTGCCCCGTGCAAATGCTGGGGTACAGTAGGCAAGGAGTGTCACCTTTCATCCCTGGCCACAGTAAGAATTTTAGAGCCAGACAGCTAATATGTGCTGAATGGATCAGTCACCCCAACACTCAGCGAAGGACCCACATATACTTCAAAAGACCACAAATTGAAAAAATAAGCTACCTGAATGGATCAGTCATCTAAGATTACAGAGACTACAGAGACTGAATTTGCTGCAATTTCTTTCATTGTGAAACTGTTCCCTATTATTTAAAAATAATCCACTATTATTAAAAAAATACTTTTAACATTCATTCATGGTCCAAACATTCTGTTATCATGTCCTCCTCCTCCTCTGGTGGTCCTGGGGACTGAACCCAGGGTCTTCTTCCCAGCACCCCCCAGGATGGCCTCAAACTTGTAACCTTTCTGCCTCAGACTCCTGGGTAGATAGGACTGCAGCTGTGCACTACCACAACCCACCATGGAACATATTTTCTTAAATTCCGGTTTTCAAAAAAAAGAAAAGGTTTTTCAAACTTTGCATTAATGTGTGGGGCATAGGGAAGGAAATCCAGTTTTCAAATTTATAAGAAACTCTTGTCGAATAAAATGCAGCATCATCAAAATTTCTCTAATCCTCAAATTTCTCAAATTCTTAAAATTCTCTACTTTTACAAAAAGAATTTCTTTGAAATTCTAATTTACAACTGTGCTTCCAAACCTCAGGTTTAACATTCTAGCTCATTCTATTCTAAGTTTTGCCAGTCACATGCAAAAAGCATGACCAAGTAAAAGAAACATTAGTCATGGCTTTTCCCGGAAACAGTAGAAGTCATTGAGACTTCTACTTCTCAAATATGCCACTCCACCTCACCAAGAGTCTTCTTTAACTCTGGAACAAGGAATCTGTAACTTTACTACCAAGCTTTATATTTGGAAGGTGTATCACAATTTTACAGAGCATTTCAGCCTGGTCAGCTTCACCGAATCTGCAAGGTAAGCAAGGCTGATACAACTCTCTTTTCACTTTACACCTAAGGAAGTTAAAGCCTTGAGAAACTTGCTACCAAATGGCTACAGGTTTTCTATTAAGTTATAAGGTTGGCACTCTGATCTTATAACACTCCTGATGTCAATCCTCAGTGTAATTTAAAACTATGAAAATGATACAGTCCAGCACTTAAGACTACAAATAAGTACTAGGAGACACTTCACAAATTCATGGTAATGCAACTATGTGCAAAAAAAAAAAGTGAGCAGAGAAAATATCAAATACTACTTTTTATCCCTCCACGATATTCATCCTGCCTTGATCGCTGACCAATAGCAGTCCAAGCAGTGGTAAAGTCTGAAGTTCCACTATGAATGCACAGGCAGGTAGAGAAACTTTTCCTGGGTTTCTTGGGACCCAGGAAGTTTATATTTGTAATTCGATGGAAAAGTTTTTGGGATTTCTGGTGAGTTCACTCCATTCTACACCTTCCTGTGCAGCCCATGATGAGAATAAAAATATATGTGTACTGTGGGAGCCAAGAGCATCCTAGGTCCAAGGCTAGCCTGAACAAAAGTATTAATTTGCGACTGAGAGGGAAGTGCTGAGTGTGATGAGCTGGGCTGGGTAGGAGGCCTGCAATCACCTCACAGTATGCAGTGAAGGGTGTGCCAAAGCAGTACCCTGCACAACACAATTCAAGGCAGTAGCTAATGTTCTGAGGTCTGTTTTTAGCTCTGCAATTTTTCATGCCCCGCGAAGCCCCAGCCTCTTCCCTGGGGGAGGCTCATGGTCCTTCCCAACAGCAGGGAACTTGGCTCTCTCCCTCCCATGGGGCTCACACATGCTTCTTGGGATCCATGGGGTGGGGCGACACTGACCTGGCAGCTGCTTTAAAGACTACACCTCAGTACCTGTGCTAGGTGGATTTGCATTGCTTAAAGACAACTCTGCACATAAATGGACATAGGACTGGATTTAGCTGAATAGACATTACTGCTCTTCTTTCTCAGTCTTCCAGGTGGTCCGCCACAGGCATACTCTGCACATTTTATAATCAAAGGTCACAGCTTCAGCTCTGAACCAGAGAGGAAATAAAATGCTTACGGAGTAACATTTAAAAACCCCAAAATGTCCAAAGGTTTTACGTACTTTTTCACATCACACCCTCTGCCTCCTGCAGGATAAGAGATTGTTCAATACTATTACCGCCCTTAAGAGATTGTGACACATTCAAAGAAAAAAAGGTTTGACAACCATTGCACAACAGGAGTCCTAGCCCTGGAAGATCTCCACCTTATGGGCAAAACAAAGCTCACAGCAGTCATCTCCTCTTGCACAAGAAGAGTAGAGACCTGCGCCTGCACCTGGGACTCTTCACGGACTTTTCCTAGGACTCCTCCTTACAAGAAGAGAAATTTAAGATCAGCTGATCTAGAATGTGATGGCCATCCTTTCAGGGCTTTCAAGGACACAAACAGCTCTTTGTGGCGCATGTGCCTTGGGTTCTCCATCACTGACCTAAGGTCTCAAGGAAAGTGGAGATCGTGGAACTGGAAGTTTTTAGCAGCACTCAGAAGCTCTATTACCTCCAAACCTCAGTCAGGGAGTAAAAAGAAAGCAAGCTTTCTATCCCTGTGATTTTAGACATTCAACCAGTGTTCAAGATTATTAATTTATAGCTAAATATTTTACTTTCCATTTCTTCTTAACAGCCCTATAATTTTGAAGTTGTTTTTAAATAGGATTTAACTCATATAGTACAGCTGCAGTATTACTTCATCCCTTCATTCAAAAACCACACATTAAATAACTATAATTACTGAAACTTAGGTGGCATCATCAATCCTTAATTACAAAAATAAGGTGCTAATCAATATTTACTCAGAAGTGTTTTTTTAAAAATTAAGGTGATCCTCCTGTCTCAGCTTCCTGAGTGCTAGGATTACAGGGATGTGTAACCAAGGACGGCTCAGAAGCATTTAAAACTGTTAACTAGAACCAACAAAATAGCCAAATACGAAAAAGAGAATATTAAAATGCAATTAGTTAAAAATTAATGTATCACATTACTTAGGTTTTTTAGAATAAAGCACAATTCAGTCTGGTATTCTAACTCACTACTGATTTGATCCATAATGAAAATCTATCCACTATTCAGGGCATGGTGGCTTGTGCCTGTAATCCCAGCACTCAGGAGGCTGCAGCTAGTCTGCAGGGGGTTCAAGGCCCGCATGGTCTATAAGGTGAGCTGAAGGCCACATGTGACTGCATAAGGACCCTTTCTAAAACAACAACAACAAAAAAAATGTATGTATGTATGCACACACCTATCTACTATTAGTACGAGGGGTTTGAATATAGATTGCACATCTCTGTGTCAAGCACTGTAGGAGGTGCTAGAGATACAAAGAGGAACCCTGATCTCTAGTACTCTAATTTAGGCATTATCCTCCAACAGTTTTGTCTAAAGAATTGTATATGGAGGGCCGGGGAGATGGTGCAATGGAATAAGCACTTCCCTGGCAAGCGCAAGGGCCTGAGTTCACTCCCTGGTTCTGCCAAAAAAAAAAGTAAAAGAATTGTATTTGGGGAGGTCTTCAGCCACTTAGCTAAAGCACACACAGAATGTGAAGGAATTGCAGTCATCTGCCCAAAAGATTTACAACCTTCACTATTCTTTAAAACAATAGTACTCATCAGTTGCTACTCTGCTCTGACACTAAGTGATGAATTATATGAGAACTACTGCACCCTTAAAACCTTTTTCTATTGGCAACACTAATGCATCTATCTCTTCTGCCCAAAGCAAAGCATAAGTATGCAAGGAATAAAAGTGAGTCTGTAATTCTTAGGAAGAAATGTGCTGCCAAGGGTTATATAACAGTGTGGTATCTGTCAATCTGCTAAACATTTACTTCAGCTCATAATAATCCCCCTCCCCCAGCAGGCATTCTCTAAGTAAGCAATTCCCAACATAAAAGGCGCATCTCAGCAATCTCCACTGAATGCGTTTTCCTTCTTCCTCACACTGCAGTGCTGTCACATGACCCAGTTGACAGATCAGGATGGGATTAGTCAGGCTCTCCAATGCCCCACTAAAACCTTTCATGTGAGATTCTTTTTTAACCAATGAGCCACCCACAAACAGGCAGGCTGGCAATTAACCAGTGCAAATGGTGTCTTATTACCTGGGCAAACAGCAGGCACTTTGCAAGTTTAAAAAAAACAAAACATTTATTTCCAGAAATCATCTGCAGTCCCTAAGGAAGCTGTAAGGAGGTTTGACACTACCCAACTGTAATTTTAGTAAGCAAGAACTATTTCTGTTGGAACTGTTGAACTGTCTTCCTCAACAAGTAGTTGATTACGTCCTTCCACACGCTTAACACCTAAAGCGCATGTATGTACGCCAGAGATGGGCACAGTTGCTGGGCTTTCCCAAAGAACCGTGCACTCCACCATACTGATTAGCTGGTCAGCGAATGAAGAAGCAAGGGCCGAAAAACATGTCTGGGGTGAGTTAAGAAATCAGAACTTTAGTTCCTGTTCTGCCAATAACCAGGGATGTTTGAAGCCTGCAAGTCCTAGCATTCCCAGAACCTTCGGGCTTCTCACTTGTAAAATGAGAGGGCTGGACTGAATGACTCGCAGGGTACTTTTCAGTTCTAAGGTTCTCCGACAGCTACATGTCCTCCTGCGAAGCAGCCCCTCCACCCAACAAGCCCCGCGTCCCTTCCGCAGGGCCCGACCCCCACGCGAAAGGCCTGCCCTTTATCAGCGATGTCACCGAAGGTCCGCGCCGGTCCGGAGCTCTCCACCCCCACCTCCAGGTCCTCAGCAGCCGGAGGGGTGGGAACACGCTAGATGGATTCCAAGGCATTCGAACGAGGTCAGGAGATTAAGGTCTGAGGGACAGGAAGTGACCCCGTGCGGCAAACGCCTGCGATTCCCCAGCCCAGGGGAGTCGGCGAGGAGGGACCGCGGCCAGAGCCCACCAACCCCAGCAGAGTTCCCGGTCGGCGCTTTTGCCCTCCGCCTATCTGTGTCACGGAAACGCACAAGCTAACTCCGAGAGACGCCATGGGCCCTGGGTGGGCAAGGTGGGAACACAGTGGGGAAAAATACGTCCCACTGCCTACTCTGGCTAAACAGGTGAGTGGGACCAAACGCTAGCGAAGAGGCAAAGACAGGGTACGCCGTGCTTCTTGATACTCACTGAGCCGCGGCTGGGAGAGGTAGTTCCTGCTGACTGCCAGCGCCTGCTCCCGAGCTCCCGCCACCTGCCCACTAGTGGGCACCGGCAGCTCGGGTGCGGCCCCGTTCACCATCCCTCGCATCGCCCGCAGCGCCATCTTGTCTCTTCCGTCCCGACTGGCCCCGCCGGAACGTCGCGCAGGCGCAGATATACCACGGCGGCCCGCGCCCTGGATCCGCCCATGCGCGCTGCGGATCCTCGGCTTGGCCCCGCCCCCTGGCGGCTCCCCGCCCCCCGCCTCGTGACTGGGCCCCTGCGGGGGCGGAGCTTAGTGTGCCGGAGCGAGGAGCTGACCAGCGTGCTGGGAGGGCTGGCGTGTGGCCAGGAAGAGAAACAGGGAAGCGAAAGAGGGGCTCAGAGAAAGGCGGGATGGAGAAGACGGAGGGGCGGGCCGTAAGGTGCTTCAGATGAGTGACAGGGGAGAAGTTGGCACACAAGTCCGAGGGAAGGCTCCTGATGTCCACTTTAGAGCAGGCTTTCATTAGATTAAAGAAGGCTCAGGGTAAGGAAATCACCTAGGAAATCAGAAGAAATATAAAACCATCCGTGGACTTCCTAGCCTTTCTACCCAGTCGTTCACTCATGGTCCATTCTGCAAACACACTGCCCTGTTGTAAAATGTGTATGGGCAATGAAGGACAGTCTGAGCAGACTGCAAAGACATATGAGCCGAGAGTGACCACCACAGGGTGACCAGCTGGCCTGGACAATGGCAGCCCAGGGCTGAGTGGTGTCCTTATGAGACAGCAGAGAAAGGAAGTGAGATAAGATTTGAGACCTAGCAACAAGTTAATGTGGAGCTAAAAGAGCCAACGCAAAGCCAACAGCCACTTACCCCGGCCGTGCACTGGGAACTGACCCTTGGCACTGAGCTGCATTCTCTGCTCTTTTTATTTTTATTTTGAGGCAAAGGCTTGCTAAATTGCCCAGACTAAGGCTACATAAGCTGAACTTTTAATTAGTCACTAAGATTGGAGAGTGTAAGAAGGAAGAGTGCCCTGCCATCAAACTTAGAATGTCATCAGAGGTCAAGAAAACCCAAAATGTATGTCCTAGATGACAAAAGAAGAAAAAATTTTCAGGAAGGACTATATAATGCTGCAAATAGGAGGAACACAAGTACGGCAGAACTGAAGTGTTCATCATAGATAGCTAATAGAAGGCCATTGTGATGGGGAGAGAAACGGAGAAAATTACAGTTTTGAACAGTAAATAGGGCGATGGATTTTAGGGCTAGATTGTATTTAATGGTGGTATATGGGTTGACCATCCATAAGCGAAAAATTTAAATTCCCAAATGCTTCAAAATCCCAAAAGTCTGAATGTCAACATGATACCAAAAGGGGAAAGTTTAATGCTATGAGACTTACTTTCATGCACAGAATTCCATACCATTACCTCAGATTAGGTGTGTGGCGTATATGAAATGGTAGTGAATCTCACATTTGGACTTGAGGCTCATCTTTAAGATATCTCATTAGGGACATGCAGACCTTCCTTATAAAATTTTAAAAAGAAAGCCTGAAATAAGAACATTCCTCGCCCCAGCCACTCTAGCTAAAGGACAGTACACTCATGTAACAAGTGAAGTGAACATTTCTCAGTTACTCGAATTTTGCTTGGAATGCATCTCCTTTCCATCTACTTTCATATAAATGTCCACTGCCCTTTTGAATCACATGATTGACCCAAACATTCTTTAATGATTGGTGAGATTGAACAATATTGTGTTTCATAATTCAAGGCAAAACACAGTGAACCTGATTACAAGTTTTATTTATCTAGTGTCCAAAATTGGCAAGTGTATAAGGAAACAGGAATGTTTATTTTTTCATATTTTATAGGTAGGAATAGCATTACAGAAAAGCAATTTGTTAGTCATGTGTGCTCAGAGAGGGGGCAGAACTGTCACTCAGGGACAGGAGATAGCACAGTATTATGGTTAAGAAGAGGCAATCTGAAGCCAGTCAGTCTTAGTTTAAGTTCTGATTTTGTTGGTTCTATGACCTTAAACAAAGATTTACCCTCTCTAGATCTCTCAGGAGTAAAATGAAGATAATAATATCTGTTCCACAAAATTGTTGCAAGTATAAAAACAGTGATACAAAGTTCTGGCAAATAGGAAGGGCTAGATGTTTCTAAAATTATCTTACATAGTTTAATCAATTGATAAAACATTTACACATTAAATACGTATGGGGTCTTTAGGTACTACCCATTATAATTTTTTATCTTCTATCTAAAGTACAGAGGGAAGTAACTTGGACATAATAAATCTCAACCAGAGGAAATGAAAATGTGTTGCTCCTTTCTTTAAAATAAACCCTATTCTTTCATAGGGAGAGGCTTTCCTTGGAAACAGGCACCCTACCGAGATTGTATAATGATTATTTCCCTTCTCTTACTTGTTGAAATCCTAACCCCACTTTACTCCCAAGGACTGCAAGAAGATCTGGCTCCAGGAGCAAGGAACATGGTCAGGGCATAAGACTCTGAGTCATCACCCTGGTTTTAATGTTGGCTGTGTCTTAACACACAACCTGACCTTGAGGCAACCTTCAAATCCTTTTGTTTTTGGGTTTTCATCTGAAGCAGGGAGGATTTCATGTGGCCCTCAAGGAATTAAAAGAGGGCTTGAAGAAATCAACATTTTATACAGAAATGTGAATTCTTGTTTTTACAAATATTTATTGAGGAAGAAAAATAAAGAAGGGAAGGGCAGGAAAGCTCATGCCAGTGACTTAGTTTTCTCCATATAATGTGTATCTGCCTTCATTTGCTGGAAAAGCTTGATCAAGGAAAGTATTATTAAGATTGAACCACAGCGCTTCTGTGTAAGAGGAGTAAACCAATATAAAATGATCATGTAAAATTTTCTGTGTAAAGGTGGGAGAAGCAGCTAATTTTAAATTTTCATTTGTTGTTATGTTGGCTATTTTAAAATTCTGACCCCCAGAGATGCACGGTAAGATTCCTAGACTGCAAATGACTTTGGCTGAGGACTGAGATCAATGTTTCTAGTTCAGATGCCACATTTCTTTCACAGTCACAAGGGTCACAGATGTGTTGTGAAGAAAAGAGAGAACAGCAGAGGGCCCCCTATGATCAGAACTAGGGCTACTTAAGAGTTTGATGCAAATGTTTAAACACAGGTGCCAAGAAGAGGCCCATGGGGAGAATTCTGCTCACTGACCAAGTTGCCTGGTATCTGGAGCACAAAAGGTTTCCTGGAGACTCTAAAAACCTTCTGTCAAGTACTTCTTTTTGTTACTAGATCAAGATAGTCCTTTAACATCCCAAATTCTCCAATCTTCTGTGAGATAAATTCAGATACACTATTTGTTACTGTTGCTATTGTTATTTGAGACAGCCTCTTGCTATGTAGTCCAGGCTGGCTTTGAATTCACGGTGTAGCTCAGGCTGGCCTGGAACTTGCAGCAGTCCTCCTATCTCCTGCCTCCTGTGATCCTGGGTTCTAGGATCACAGGCACGTGCTACCACACCTGATTGCTGATATATTTTTAGGGGAATATTTTTCAAATCAAAGCCAGTGTTATGGTTTGTGTCTAATGGCTTGTGTCTAAATGTCCCTCCAAAGCTTCCTGGAGTCATAGATGGGACTTTTTCAGAGCTGGTTGGATCTGGAGGGTGTGATTGACTTATGGTACAATGCTAGGATTAAAGGTTCTGGGATTAAGGATGTGTGATTACGAAGTCACTCAGTGCTTGGGTTGGCACTGCCCTAATCCCAGTATCCTAGATAGAATGTGTCTCAGCACTGAGAAAAGTAACTAAGACAGCGACCTAGGAAATCTTTTAAAAATTCCTAGGGGAATTTTTCATGATATAGTGCAATGTTTTATGTGAATCAATATACACAGAATGATCTGCATTAGTGGTACACGCTATACATACAGAAAATTTTGGAAAGGCATATATCAATAGTGACTCTCTCTGAGTTATGAGATGTTTTATTTTCTTCTTTACATTTGTCAAATTTTTTTTCTTTGTTTTCCATAAAAACATTTTTTTTCTGTCTTTTGGAGATAAGGTCTCACTATGCAGTTCTGATTGGCATTGAGCTCACTTTGTAGCCCAGGCTGGTTTTGAACTCACAGTGGCCCTGCCTCAGCAGCCCCCCGACATACACAAGTTCTGGGATTACAGCATGTGCCACAGTGCCCAGCACATTTGTCAATTAAAAAAAATTTTTTTTTCATTCAGGGTCTCAGTGCAGTTTGGACTCATGGTGATCCTCCTGTCTCACCCTCCCCAGCACTGCAATTACAGGTGTACACCACCACACCTGGTTTCAGGGCTAGCATGCAGTACTGGGGATCAAACTCAGGACCTTGCACTTGCCAGGCAGGTGCTTATGCTGTTGAGCTATCTCCCCAGCCCCATTTGTCAATATTTTGATGTGAGCATCCATTATACTTTTTAATCAGAGGTAGAGTTAGAAATTATTTCTAATACATTAAGAAATTATTTATAGTACTTTATAAGTTAATTATAAAAGTTAATATGGTACATTATTTCAGATATATTTGTAATATATTAAGGTGTTTCTCTTCAAAGTGTTACAGTTTTGTTTTCTACAGGCAGCAGGTTCTATGAGTAGTGGTATGGTAAGCATGTATTCAGGAAAACAGAAAGTTCTGTGTTACACAGATCTAGAAGGAATTGGGTCAAAGTGGGTAGTGACAGATAATAGAGGTAACTCAGATGGGAGTGCATTGTTTTATATCCAAGACTAGTTTATGATTGTTAGACCCAGATATTCCTTGGGGGCTAACTGGGCTGGGCTCTCCAATTTACAGATGAGGAATCTAAAGCTCAGCTCAGCCAAGTGATGCTTTTCTAAGGGGCAGAATAAGAATGTGATCCAAGTTTCCTAGCCTTTAGCCTCTGGGGTCCCCGAGTTCTGCCTCTGTCTCCGCTGCACAAATGTGAATATGTGTAGAATAATTACTGATGGCCTGTTCCACCCATAGCTAGGGCAGCTTTGGAGGCTGAGTTCATTCTATTCTTAGAACCCTCTGACCCTCTGAAATGAGAACCCAGGGCCCAGGCTCTAACTTGGCATAGGCCTGAAGCCATTTCTCTCTGATGTTAAGGATGAAGTAGGGATAAAGTGCACTAATATCTAGGACCATTGTATCATCATGGACTAATGTCTGGGCTTCTCGGAAAAAGTTCTAGGACATTTGTCTCATCTCTGCTTTTTACCGGTTGTCATGGTAATGTGCCTATGCTACCTCAGAGTCTAAATATCATGGTCAGAAAGTCTCTCTCTCTCTCTCTTTCTCTCTATCTCTCTCTTTGGCTTTCTTGTGGAGTCCTCATTAAAGAAGCAAAAGTGCTTGAATGATGTCCACTCACGGAAGGCACCTATTGAGTGAGCTCTACTCTTAAACTTGACATCGTATGGGTGCTGCAAGAACTGCACGTTTCTTTGGGCCATATAACCACTGCACTGAGCTAGGACAGCAGCCACCATTCACTCCTCTACAGCTGTCTCAGGGCCCATGTCATCTTTTTAAAGCAAAGATGACCTTTCTGTGCAGCATGTTGTTCCCAAGGAGCTAAAGGATAAATTGTGGGGATGAGATTAACACAGATGAATCAATAGAGATAGTGTGCGAAACAGCGTGGAGTAGGATGCTGGAGAGGGAAAGATAAGCAAGGGTTGATGTAGGACAGGTGGTTCAGAGAAGGAGGAGAAGGAAGATAGGCCTTGCATCTAGAATTTGGCCATGTGGATTAGAGGAACAATAGTGAGTGTTGCAAAAATCTCTTGAGCAATCTGTGTAAATGTTCCTGTTTAGCAAGAACTAACAACCCCGAAGCAGCATGGGCGCTACATTTTGGAGGGCAGTTTATTTTAGGGAACTTAGTGTAGAATTCCCCTCAACACATAGATGAGTTCGCTGGACTTGAGTCAATGTCCTACCATTTTTCTGAAATATAAATCGGATACAATACTGTGTGTCTCCTACATGCCTGACAGCCAGTGTTTATTGTTAATTTGCTCCTTCAATCTTCATAAGGACTCTATAGATTAACGATCTGACTCACAAAGAAATCAAGCTGTTTGCTCAGCATCTCACAGCTGGCGAGTGGCAGACCCAGGCCCCATGTTATGATAACTGGTGTGCACAGAAGGATATCTAGAGAAAACATGGCTTTTGTCCCCAACAGGCACTGCTTTTCCTGCACGACTGAAGCCATGGTTAGTTTTTATCAGCTCTGTGGGCCAGCACAATGGTCTTGGGATGGCAGTGTTTCTATTGCTGGCATGTGAGGAGATATTGCTGAACTAAGACCTCAAGGTTTAGCGTGTGCTTCGGGACACTTAGCTCTGCTGTGGAATTCTGCCCACGTGGTCAAGAATAGGTAAGCTGAGGAGCTGGATTCCAAATAGAGGATGGACTTGCTTTAGTCTCATTCCAAGATAGTGAGGTTCAGGAGATGGAGATGTGTACTTCAGAGACTCTAGTCCCATGCCCAGTCTTATTTGAAGCCTGGAGAAGCAGGAATGCCTCATCAGTGTCATTATTAACAGCAGTAGCAACAAATGATTATGGCTAAGGCTGGCAAGAGTCTCCCAGAGATCCATTAGTCAAAGGCTTGTTGCCAACCTGTAGCACCACCAGAAGGCAGTGGATCCTTCAAAAGGTCATTGGAAGGAAGTTAGGTCATTGGAGGCATGCCCTGGAAGGGACCCTGGAGCCCTGGCCCCTCCCATCCTGCTTTTTTGTACACCATGAGGTGAGCAGACGTCTTGAACTGGGCACTCCCACCCTGATGTCCTGGGCTATAGTAAGATCAAAGCCATGCAGGCATGTGACTGTCGACTGAAACATCTGAAGCCACCACAATAAACCTTTCCTCCTTTTCAGCTGATTATCTCTGGCATTTTGCTATAGTTACAGAAAGCTGTCTAACAGTTATTGAGCACCTCAACTAGGCCAGGTGGCAGGTGCTGTGTGGACCATGAAAATGAGTATGAGAAACCTTCTGCCCTTACGAAGTGTGCAGACTGAAAGTAGGTAATTGTCTTTCTAAACCAAGTGTTACAATCATCTTAGAGTACTGTATTATATCTCTACTACTAGATTTGGCCGGACTTGTTCTTTTTTATTTTTTTATTTATTTTTGGTGGAAATCAGGGATTGAACTCAGGCCACTGCACTTGCCAGGCAAGTGATTTTTCTACTGAGCCATCTCCCCAGCCCTGGCAAGGCTTGTTCTTAACCAACTCCCATTTTGCTCCAGGGTAAGGGTTAAATGTAGCTGGGGCTGTACTTCCCAAGTAGATCAGACTGGACTCAGACTGGACAGTGGTGATACGCACTGGTGATCAGGGGCTGTGTTCAAGTAACAGATGGTAGCAGAGGAGAGGACTTAAACTTCCCCAGAGCTGCCGTCTTCATAGCCAGGGCTTTCTCCTCGTGGGCCGCGGGGTGAAGGGCTGCTGTCTGGGGTGGGGGTGCCCAAGTTTTTTGTCCTCAGCTTCCTTATACAGTCTTGAGTTTGCTGTCTGTGTCCCTACAATAGGATCTGTGAGGTTCCAGCTTATGTTGATTTTGTTTTTTCAAATCCCTTTGTTCTCCTGGCTCTGTAGCTAGCATTTCCTTTCTCTCCCAGGCATAGCAACTCCTGACCTTTGGAACCCACATCTCCATTCCAACAGGGACCAGGGTGCTAACACTAGATAGTGAGGTGTACAGTCTCACTCTCACCTTCTTCTCTGAAGCTGTGACTTCCCAACCTAAGCGAGAGGTTTTGCTCTCAAACCTCTCCAGTCTGAGGCTAGAACATGAACATCTGCTAACTCTAAGAGGAAGTCAGAAGTAATTGGTAAATGTTTGAATAGGGAGAGCAGGAAGTGGTGAGAAATAAAAGCAGCCTGCAGATCTGAGTCCCAGGCATGTCGTGTCCATCCCAACCCAAGGTAAACGTAAGTGGGTTGTGTGGCATTTGGCCTGGAGAAGAAGCTGTGTGGCCGAGAATGCCCTAGAACAGCCATTCTAACTGCAAAGATACCAGAACCACAGTCAAGGAGCCTTGGGTTTCAATCTTTGGCTGCCCCAGATAAAAATCAACCAACATGTCTGCATATAGACTGAGATATTGCATTTAACCAGTGATGTTTTAGTTTTAATTTTTCCACTATGACTTAAACAATACAGAGATATAATCACAATGTAAATAGTGTTTTCTTTTTAATGATTGTAATAAAATAGACATAAGATTTAATCATTTTTGAGTGTATAGTTCAGGAGCATTAAGTATATTGACATTATTGTGCAACTAATCTCCAGATATTTTTAGTCTTACAAAACTGAAACTTTATATGATTTTTTTTTTTGAAACTTTGTATTATTTAGAAAAGCTGTTCTTCATTTCCCTCTTCCCTAAACCTTGAAAGCTACTTTCTGTTTGTATGAATTTGACTACTCTAGGCATCTTGTGTAAGCGGAACTATTCAGGATGTGTCCTTTGGTGAATGTTGTTTCATTTAGCATGACCTCCTCAGAAGTAACTCGAGGGTTAGCCATGTGCCACAGTTCCCTCTTTGAGTTCAGGTTGATTATTCCATTGTAGGTGTCTCCTACATTCGTTTTATCCATTTTTTTTGTTGGGAGAAACCTGGGTTATGTCTACCTTCTGGTTAAAGGACCTGATTATGGCTTGCGCCTGGATGTCCCCGTAAAGCCTCCTGTGCCCATGGGGGATGGGCCTTCCAGAGGCAGCTTAATCTAGAGTTTATGACCGATTCATAGTGCCAGGCTGGGATTGAGGATGTGAGCGCTGCATCCGTCCTAGGAGTGGCCTGTACGTGCTGTAAGGGACCGAGAGGGACTTGTCTTGCTTGCTCTTCGTTGTTGCTTTTGCTGTCTTCCACCACCATGAACTGGAGCCCCTCTGGCAGGCCACCCCACCTTGAAGCCAGCTGGTGATGGCCTGAAACCGCCACACACTGTGAGCTAAATAAACCTTTCCTCTTGTAACTCTGGATGTCAGCTCTGGGCGTAATGGTTGATACACTGTATCAATCTGAGAATTTCAGAATAACTAAGCACTCAGCAGAGAGCCAAGGGCCTCCTCACTTTGTAAACACCCTCACCCAGTGCAAGAGGAGGGCACCGGGGCTGTGTCAGTGCTACACCTGCCCTGGGGATGCTACAGCCTGCCTGTGCTATCAGGGGGAAAAGAGGCTTGTCTTCACCACCATTGCCCTTGCTTCCCTTGTTTCCTGTGGCCTTGGTGTATTGTCCTGTGCCAGGCCACCCTGCCTTGGAGCCAGGCAATTATGGACTGAAACCTCCATAAACTGTAAGCTGAATAAGCATTTCCTTCCTTCCTTTTGAATGTCAGGTATTTTGTCTATTTTTTTTGGCTGGCTCAGCCTACCCTGAGGGCAGGGCTGGCATAGCATGTGGTGCTAGAAATTGAACTGAAATCTCCTATGCCTGCCTAAGCTGGCCTAAGCAGGCGCTTTAGATTGCTGAGCTATCTCGGTGGCCTGGTATTTTTGTCTTAATGAGAGAAAAGTAACCAAGACATTGCGGATGTAGTTAGGGCAAAGCTTCTGAGTTTAATCTTCAGTAGCACCCAGGCATAGACGCAAGATACACACAAGCAGAGTACAAGAGAGAAAGCAAAATTGCTTCCTAAAAGATTAACATACATTTGCATACCTACTAATAATATACATCAAGTATTCATCATACTCAGTATCTCTCTCTCTCTCTATCTATCTTTGTATCTATCTATCTATCTTTGTATCTATCATATATACATTAGATATGTGTATATGTCTCACACTAGCAACACACCCAGAGTAGACGATACATAAATGGTAGCTAGTACCATTGTTGCTGTTATTCCTATTAGCTTCCCAAATCATGGCTGTTTTGTATTTCCTAAGTCTTGATTTATGGCATAAAACATAGTCTACTTGGGGGAAACTTTCATGGGTTACTGAAAAGAATGTGTGTTCTGCTGTTGTTGGACGAAACATTCTGTAGGGAGCTGTTAAGTCCATTTGACCCACAGTGTAGTTAAACTCTGTGTTTGCCAGTCTCCTTGTGGGAGTGGGGTATTGACGTCGTGCACTATCTTGTACTGCTGTGTACCTGTCCTTTTGTACCAAGTAGAGCTTGTCATATGCCCCTGGATGTGCTGACGCTCAGTGAATATACATCCAATTGTTCTTTTCTTGATGAATTATTCTCTTCACTATATGCAGTGGCTTTCTTCGTCTTTTCTGACAAAATCTGCTTTCTAGTCAGCTTTACTATATAAGTTTAGCTGCACGTGCTTGCTATGGGATGCCTGGGGTTTCCTTTTCCATTCTTTTGTTTTGAGTTATGTGTATCTTTGCAGATAGGGTATGGTCACCATACAGGTGGGTCTTGGTTTTTAGTCTAATTTGCTGATCTGTATTTTTGATTCAATTGTTATTGAAAGATATATATTAGCTCCTGTTATTTTGTTGGTTTTTTGTAATGTTTGATTCAATTTTATTTGTCGTTCATTTAATTACCTTCCAGTCAGATATAGTCTTTTGCTTGACTTTGTAATTTTGTTTAGGGGTCCCCTAATCACTTACAGGAATAAGCATCATCTCTATTTAGAATTTCCATCAATATTTTTTGCAATGCTGACTTGGTGAACATGAATTCCTTCAACTTATCCTTATCATGGAAGATCTTTAGTTCTCCTTTGAGACTGAAGGACAGCTTCACAGAATATAGTGACTTAGGTTGCCAATTATTTTCTTTTAGGGCATGAAAAACTTCATTCCAAGTCCTCTCAGCCTTTGAAGTTTCCATTGGTAAATCCAATGTTGTTCTGATGGGTTTGGCCTTGTAGGTAATGTGGTGCTTCTGTCAAAAAGTTTTTTTTTTTAAATTTATTTACTTGGTACAGGATCTCACTATGCAGTTTGGACTTGCAGTGATCCTCCTGTCTCAACCTCCCTAGTGCTGGGATTACAGGCATGCTGGCTTAGCCAGCAAAATATGTGGTACCAGGGATTGAACTCAGGACCCTGCGCTTGCTAGGCAAGCCCTTATTCTACTGAACTGTCTCCCCAGCCCCACTGCTGTGATTCTTGTATGCCACTCACTTCACACTTTGCCATTGCATTGGGCTGTACTGAAAGGCCTAGTGCCCTCCCTGCAATAGTGACAGTTCTCACTGCCCCAAGCCTGAGTGAGCACAGCTCCGACTTCTCCTCTTCACTCTAAAGTGTTTCTGAAGTGTTTCCCTCTTGCTCAAGTGAGGTGGGGCCCTTGCCTGCAGGCCCAGTTTTCTAAGCTGCTAATTCTGTTTGCCCCTCCCCTCCCTTTCCAGCCCTGTGTAACTATCTCTCTGGTCCTCACTGGGCTTCTCCCTTTCTAGTGCCACCATGCAGGTACCAGCAGAAAAAACAGACCCTGCAGTTGTCACTGCTTGATCTAAGACAGGTGCATAGTCTTTGGAGAGTTTACAAGATCAGTTCAGAAGAAAATTGCTTTGGAAATAGAAAGGGTTGGGTATTAAGAGTTCTATATATAATTTTCTATAATAATTTTTAATATCTTCCTCAAAGTCTGTGATTCTTACATCTCTTCTAGAATTATCTAGTGGCTCTTGGACAATCTTTATATTGTTCCTTGTCTTTTTTCTCATTCTTACCGAGTGACTACTCTTGTAGGTTCACTTAGTCTTCAGTCATGATATCCTTTCTTCCAATTCATCTTACCAAGTACTGAGGCTTTTAGTTAAGTTTTTTATTCAACTTTTGAGGTTTTCAGCCTGTTTCTTTTTGAGAGCTTTCGTCTCTTTATGGCACTAATTTGTTCCATCCTGCTCTGTCCCCCTTATTTTGTTCCACTGTTTGTTTACACCTTCCCTTAGCTTGTTGATCATTTTAGTAATTGATTCATTTAGCTGCTTGTTGGTCTCTTCTTCTAGTTGATAACTTGACTCATGCATTTAAAAAATTTCCTCTCTGAGATTTTGTCCACCTCAGCATCCATAGGCTCAGTGTTAGGGGAGTCATAAATTTTTGGAGGTTCTAGATGTCTTGTTTTCTCATGGTGCTTGTTGTTGTGTTAAAGTTTGCAGGCCAGTTGCAATGGGAGACTCTCATAGGAGTGCGGACATCTCCTTAGGAAGTGATTTTTCTCCTCTACTGTGTCTCAGCATGAAGGCACACATTCAAGCTGTTTAAGATGCAGTATTGAGTGTGCGTGTGCGGAGAGAGGTGCTGTCGGTAACGCCAACATTCAGGGAGCCAGGCACACACCAAGATAGGATTTAAAACTTGTGTTAAATGTTCTCTACCCTTCCAGTAGCCAGGGAAGATAAATGAATACTAGTAATATAGGACAGATGAGGAAATAGGAGGAAAGACAAGAACATGTGAAGAGGAAGGGAAGAAGGACAAAAATAGCTTTAATGACAAATTTATATATCAAGAAAGGATGGAGGGAAGAGAGTACGAGACGTTTTGTGAAGGAAAGGGAAGTAAAACAGGGATAGGAATATAAGTGCAAAGCAAGAGAACATGCAGGAAGATTGATTCCAATTAGCAAGCACTCAGGAATGTGACCTTAGAAGATCTAAGTATCAATGTTTAGAGGAAGAGAATTTCCTAAAACCAGATCAGACTCTACAGAAACAAAAGCAGCAATTAATGTAAACTTTATACACATGTTGCAATGCACTGCTACAGATAATTTTCCTTTATTTCTAAATGCCAATATTTAAGGGTTTTGCTTGGCTAGTTGCTCATTTAGTTAGTTAGTTTGTATATTTATTTATTTTGCAGTACCAGGGATAGAACTTGGGACCTTGGGTTTGCTAAGCAGGCACTTATGCCTTATGCTGCTGAGCTATCTCCCCAGCCCATGCAGCTCCACAGTTTCTTATGGTATCCCAGCACCTTCCAAATATCCCAATGACTCTCATTATCAGAACTATGTACATCCATATTATTATGGCTTATATCTCTCAAAAGCTCCTTGTGCTCACAGCTGGGGCTTTTCAGAAGTGGTTGGATCTAGATGTGGGAATATTTGGGCTTAGTTCAGCTTTGGGTGTGGATAGTGGAGGTTCCCCCCACCCCCCTCGGATGTGAGTGTCACCAGTCAACAGGCCTATGGCCTTGGATAGAAAATAAGGGGAGAGATGGGAGGCTGGCTTCATTGCCTCCTGCCTGCTCTGCCATGGTCTGTTCCTCCTCTGCGATGCCCCTCTGCCATGCTGCCTGCCTTGGGGCCAGCTGACTGTGGACTAATGCCTCTACACACTCTAAGACAAAATAAAGCTTTCCTCCCTTAACCTGTGGGTGCCAGACATTTTGCCTCTTCCATGAAGAAACAAAGACACATACTGCTTCTCAAGGTTCCAGATTGCGCTGTACAGTCATGTAGCCATTCGTGCAGTGATCCACCCAAGAAAGATTACCTGGAAGCCATCTTGTACCAGGTACTGAACTGGTATTGGGAAGCGAGGGCTGTGCCTTTACTCAGGCCACACGGATTGGACTGCGAGATCGAATTGTTTATGGCTCGAGAACAACAAGCCCACTTCACTGTATCTTATTTTATTTTTTGCTCTGTACAAGTTCTGAGATTTGTGTCTTTCCAGGAAGCAATTAGGGTATGAGGAGTCTCTGACTAAGTAGCAAATGACAGGAAATGTACCCTGGTTCAATCTTATGCTCTGTATTCAGAGCCAGGCAAGAGTTAAAGAGTTTGATGACAGATAAGCGCAGAAGAAGAAGCAAAGCAGGGCAGTCCAGTGCCTCCGTAGGCAGCAAGCGCTCTCCCTCCCTGAGTGCTCCCCAGCCCTGCCTACCTGCCTCTGACGCAGGGAGCCAAGGGTCTGAGCAAAACTTGTTGGAGCCTCCAATTAGATCTGTGTGGACAAAGGGCACGGGCACTTGCACACAGCATCCTCAGATAAGGAGTGGCAATAAATCCTTCAGCACATCCACATTCGGAGAACAGAGAGCAGAGTCCCTCCTGCCTGGTGAGCTTTGCTGGGTGTCTCACGCCAAGATGGGCTGCAAGGTAAGACTTTATTCTCTCTCTCTCTCTCTGGACAAACTTAATACTTCCTTGTCATTGTTGTTGCTCATTAGAAGAATTTGACTATCGATTTTACTACTGATTTGCTGGAAATTTCTTGATCTTCTTCCCTTTTGTTCTTACTGTTTTGGGGTCTCTCCTTGTAGTGCAATGTGATTCTGCTTAATATTTTGTCGTTTTCATTGTTTTTCTTCTTTCAATCCTTCTGTATCTTAAGTAAATTTGTGTTTGAAATCCTTTAGATAAAGAAATGAAGGATCTTAAATAATTGCATGTAGTATTTGGTTAAAGCTTATTTTGGAATTTGGTTCTCTGGGGACCTTGGCTAACTGAACTGCTGTTTGAAGAGTGGTTTTCCAGTCCTGGCCTTGAAACTGAGTAGGTCAGCTCTCGGGATATATCCAGTGTTTGAGGCTGATGCTGAACTCCAGAGAAATCATTTAAAATTATCTTCTGCTTTATGATGAGACTTGTTCATTATAGAATACTCAATTTAAAAATAATAAAAATGAAAAGGAAGATAATTGAAATAATCAGTTATAAACAGACAGCATTTGGGTATTAAAAATGGACCTCTACATTTATTTTTACTTAACTGAACTCCAGCTATAAATAGAATTTAACCTCTCTCTCTCTGTGTCTCTCTCTTTTGCTTTAATTATGTTTAAGGTATTTCCTAAGTCATTGTGATCACTTGAAAACATGACTTTAAAATATTTCTTTTCACTAATAAATATTCAGCTATAAATAATTTTGATAGTTAATCTTTGACTGTATCACTGGTAGTTTCTTTAGGATAGGTAATTTGGAGTTGATAAATCAAAAGCAAATATGCACTAAAAAATCAAAATAGTAAATGTAAAAAAGATGAAGTTTCTAGGACTTGATATAATTCATGACAATGACCAATTTTAATAATTATTTTTTTTCCAATTTTAATAATTTAAATGATTGGTACTGCTGATAATACAACAGAAGCCACACAAAGGAAAATGAACTCTTTCCCAAAGTATGATTACTTGAAATGTGACAAGGTACTGTGACTGAATGCTGGTGAATTATGGGAAGCCTTGGGTGGGCCACTAACACGCAAGGGTGCATCTTACATGGGGTAACACATCTTTCTGAGCAGGGGTTTGCAGCTTAAACAAAGGAATAGGAGCAAGGCTAAGATTCTACGACAAAGGAAAATGCTAGAATGGAACTATACAAGTTGAAAAACTTGCAATTTCATCCTACTTGACACCCATTTTGTGACCCTAGACAGATCTCCTCAGCTCCAGAGGTGCTGACTGTTGAGCTGCAAGGTGGAAGTGCTGGTCCAGCCCAGTGTTTTTCAACAAGCATTGAAAATAAATGACTCTGGGCTGTGTGAGACTTATGCAGTGGTACATGGGACCTTGACAGAATAGATTTGTATAGCACATAAAATTATTTTTAAAAAATCTTTTAAAATTTATTTTCAAAAGAGAAAAAGTAAAACATAATTTCAAACCAAAAATAATAGGAGACAACTTTGCATATTGTTGTCTTCAGCTTAGTTACTCAGAATACAAGGACTAGGCAGTTAACTGTCCAAACGATGTCAGCATAAACTTTTCATTTCAATGAACTAAGAGAAATTAGTAGTATAATAATCTTAACCTATATATATATATATATATATATATATATATATATATATATATATATATATTAGAATTACTGTTTAAAACAGTATTTTAAAAGCACTAACTTACAGGAAAGAAAGGAATAATAGTCCTAAATAATCAATGACATAACAATGATCTAAGGTAGCAGCCAATCAATGACCTAAAGAACCAGGAGGAGTGGCAAATGTCTGATGTTTAAGAGAATGGGGCTTCTCTGTGATCTGTGCTTTCTGTTAAATGTGCTAGGTACAGTTCCAGATATAAACTGTTGGTAAGCACTGCTTGCCGGAAGGACTCCTGGCATTGGTGGAGTTATAATTAAGAGGTAGAAGAAGTGCATGGAGTCAAGGCACAGGCGTTTTCCCAGGACCATCCTCCCAACTATAACTTGTCCCACTTTTCATTTGAACAGTGAGCATCCCTCGCTGGGCAGACCTCTCTCCACCCCGTAAAGGTACCAGCCTTCACTTGGGTGCTCCTGCCCCAGCCTCGCCATGCTCCGGGTCCTCCTGGAGACTCCCCAGCAGTTGCTGAAGGAAGGGAGAGAGTCCCGGAAGTTGGTATTGGTGGTGGTGTTTGTAGCTCTGCTCCTGGACAACATGCTGCTTACCGTGGTGGGTAAGTTATGACCTCTTCATACAGAAGGTTCTTCGGCTTTGGGCCTTCGTGGGCAGCGCATACCTTGCTCAATTAATTCAGCAGTGAGTGAACTTCAAACCTTTTCTGAATGGAGGTCTCTGGGAATCAAAAAGGCCTGTGGGCAGTGAGTGCAAAGCCTCCAGCCATTGCTGCTGATTCCAGGGGCTCAAGGAGCAGGTGGTTCTGTTATGTCTGCTTACGGCCATAGAGCTTAAATTATCCATGTTTTTAAAACAAAGAGAACACAAAAACCTCAGGCCTACCTGGGAAAAACATTTAATCTCCAGCCTGGGAACATTCTCATAAAATAAGTCACTTTGACCCAGCCATTCTTGGGAAACAGCTAAAACCACAGAGTTAACTAATAGTTGCCCTATGGCCTACCCCTCTTAGTTTCTTTAAAAAGTCATATATTCTCAAACCCACCAATTATTTTAAAGGTCAACCTAAACTAACCAATGCCATTTTCCTCTGTAACCGTGCTTACAAGACCCCTCCTCCCTTTGTCTTCGGGCTTAAAACCCAGCCCACAGTCAGCTCGGGGCTCTCTGTCCCTACACATTCAGTGGGCCCCATGCATGCATGGAAAATAAAATCCCCTTGCTTTTACATGAGAGGGCGTCTCTTGGAGTCTTTCTTCATGCGGTGGGCTTCTCAGACCTAACAGTTCAGAGAGCATCTGGCTGTGAAAAAGACCAGGTGGCTAGAATGGCCTCACTTTTCTTCCTCTGCATTCCATCTTCCCAGGTGTTAAAGACTCCAGTGGCCTCCGAGACAGTAGGCAGCTTTGCTTTTCCTGCTTTTGCCTTCTGAACCAAGCCCTACCTTTCCTTTCCCACAGTCCTGTTCTTTCTGCTTGATGCTTCTTTAATCTATACACATTATTGTCAGGATATAAATGGTTATTTAAATGTTGCCCCTCATGAGTTTGCTTTTAAGAATCTTCCCAGCCAAGCATTTTGGTGCACGTCTGCAACCCCAGCACTTGGACAGCGGAGGACCCCTGCAAGGCCAAGGCCACCCTGGGCTACAAAATGTGTCCAAGGCCAGCCTCAATTGCATAGTAAAACCCAGTCTCAGACAAAAAAAGAAACAACAAAAAACAAAGAACATTTCCTGAGACAAATAGTTAATAAAATACAGTCAATGCTTATTACTCATGCTTCTATAGTGAGAGCTCTGTTGTATTACATTGTTGCAAGCACTGAATTAGGCAATGCTGAATCATTATTGTAAAGCAAAAACACACACAGTGCCCCACCTGCCACATAGATTAACTTCTAAAAACAATGTATCCTACTTGTTTGCATTTTCTCCACCAAAAAAAAATCTGCTTGGAAGTGTTGAATGCCAGGCCCAAGGCCACCTGCTCACAGGAGCTGGAGCTGGGATTCGAGCCTCAGAGAACCATGGCAGAGCTGTGGACTCTCACTCCACACTGGCTCCGGTGCCTCTTCCAGTTCTCTGATCACTGCTGTGTGAGAGCCCAGGTGGGGGGCAGTGCCCGCCTTCCTCTACTTCAGCCAGAGTACGTGCAGTGGGTGCTTTCAATCTTTTAGGCACTCTCCACCTGTCTGCAAGAACACAGGATGGCTTAGCATGTACTGACATTAGGTTAGAAATCATCTTAGTGAGCAGGGAGTTAGTATGGGATCCACGAATCCGTGAGACCCACAGTCTGATGGCTGGAGTCAGGTCCTTTGGTGAATATAATGATACGGGCAGGCACAGTCTTGAGTGGGTAAATGGTGTCACTTGGACACCTTCCTGTGGCATAAGTGAATCCCCATAGCAATGCTTGTCAATCTAGTAGTGGTGAGATTACTGTCCTGAGCCTTCACCACAGGTCTTCATTGACTTTCAGTGCCCATTGTGCCCACCTTCCTGTACGCCACAGAGTTCAAAGAAAGCAACTCTTCTCTGCACCGCGGCCACCTCCCGAGTTCCCCACAAGCGCCCACTGCTGCTGCCTTCACTGCCATCTTCTCCTTTTTTGACAACATCACCATAGTTATGGAAGAAAGTGTTCCCAGGAGCACAGCCTGGCCCAATGGCTCTTCCAGCACCATCCCCACTCCGGCTACTGAAGCCAGCTCAGCACGTAAAAACAACTGCTTGCAGGGCACAGAGTTCTTGGAGGAGGAGAACATTCGGGTTGGAGTTCTGTTTGCTTCGAAGGCTTTGATGCAACTTCTGGTCAACCCATTCGTGGGCCCTCTCACCAACAGGTATTTGGGGGGCACAGTACTCCACAGGCTCAAGTATTAATAGCTGTGTGCTGAGGTTTCATGTAGGTGGCTAAACAGGGAAAAAGAGGGAGCACTCTGGTCCAAGGGGAATCAGCTATTTGGAAAGCCGGTTTCCTGAAAGGATGGTGTACTGTGAAGTGCTGAGGGCTTCTCGTTCACTCAGCAATGTAATGAGTGCTGAATGTCCAGAAGAGGACCGTGAGGAGCAGCTCCAGCTCAGTGCTCTGGAGCAGAGCTTGCGTGGGAAGCGCAGGGGAATCTAATATGGTCGAAAGCACCAGGGCCCTACTGTTTGGGTTTGGAATTATCCTGGTGTTTTAGGCAGTGTACCCCAGATAAGGTATCCTCTTTGGAAAAGAGGATTTGGTCCTAGTCTACCGGATGAGTTTCCTATTAGTTTTATTTCCTTGTGCTCACTGACACGTTGCATTCCATCCACACGCTTGCATTCCCAGGCAGGTTTTATCATGTACTCAAATTAACTGCATTTCTGTTCTCAGTTACATTGAAAATGTATATGCATACGACAGCCTGTTGGAATTGAATCTTGTTCAATCCCTTTTTAGGGTCGGATATCATATTCCCATGTTTGCTGGCTTTGTTATCATGTTCCTCTCCACCATTAGTAAGTAATTTGTTTCCCTGCCCTGCCCTTCACTGAAAGCCTTTGATTTTATCATGCAGGATAGAGAACAGGGCCAGTTCAGCCCAGAGCATAATTAGGCATCTGAGTAAGTGCACCCGAACATGGATTTGAAGGCTTCGTCATTTTTGGAGTAGAGACTAGAATAGTGGCAACTAAAGCTGGTTGAAATGTGTGTATGCTGCAGAAGAACAGGAACTTCATTTGTGTCAGTGAAGACTACGAAAGCTGTTTGAATGCATGGTGTGTGTGTGTGTGTGTGTGTGTGTGTGTGTGTGTGTGTGTGTGTGCTGCCAACAGCAACCCCCTGCGTAAGTTTATTACCATCACCCACCCCATGTTTGGGATGGTACCACAGCATCGTGCTTTGCCTCGGTGAAGGACAACTAAGCAAGTACAATGGGATATGGACAATAGTGACTGAAAAAATTCAAAAAGCGTAGTGCTTTCCAGTTAAGGGCATTAAAGCTTATAACTTAGCAAAGTAAATTTGCTAAAGGAACAAGAAAGCAAAAGGGCAAATACTTTTTCCTGTATCAGCTAAGTGTTCCTAATAAAATGGGGATAGAACGGACACAGTAAGGAAAGGACTACTGGCACTGAGATGGGAAGGGAATGAAAAGGCAAGGGGAATCCACCTTCACCCTAATGTAACGTTGCAACGTAATGTTGCAACAGCGAGCAGAAACCCAAAACCACCGACACCCGGGATTTGGAGGCAGATTTCGTTAACATGGGATGGGCCCTGATAGGGAATCAGTTGGCCCTCACCATGTCAGGCTCAGGGAGGGAGGGCTTTAGGGGTGGCACAGAGATAGATAACTGCTGTCTGAGAGTGGGTCATTGAGCAGTTGTTTCTAGTAGGCAGTAGTAACAGGAACTGTAGCAGGAACTAACACTTTAGCAGCCAGGAAGCTGCCATGTCCTGGCTGGGGGACCATTCTCTGTTACAGCTTAAGGGAAGCGACATGTAGGCCCACAAGTGACTCCTGAAGACTCTGCTGACTTCCTGCTTTCCAAAAATGTAACCAGTCCCTCTGATTTTTATTACCTTTCTGTTGATTAGCTACTTCCTGTACAACTTCTCTCCCATTTCCCTTGCCTCCCAGCATAGGATTTGATTCCTAGTGACCCACTGTTGAACAAGAGCATGTTACAATCAGAACTAGAAATTAAAAATTAATGTGATCACCAAGCAAGTCTATTTTTTAATTTTATTTTTTAATTAAAAAACTTTTATTTATTTGATACAGGCTCTGGCTCTGCAGCTCAGACTCATAGTGATCCTCCTGTTTTAGCCTTCCCAGTGCTCAGATTACAGGCATGCACTGCCATGCTTGGTTTAGGTGGCCAGCAAGGTGTGCCCGTGGTTTGGGACAAGTAGGGCATGAGGTACTGGGAATCAGATGCAGGTCCTTGTGCTTGCCAGACAGGTGCTTAGACAGATGAACTATCTCCGCAGCCCCACAGATCTTTTTTTTTTTTAGAACTGAGGATTGAACTCAGGCTCTTTCGCTTGCCAGGGGCTTATTCTACTGAGCCAACTCCCAACCCCTCCAGCCCCAGAGATCTTAAAAATCATTCCACAAAACTTTATGCAGCTCATGTAGCATGTCACTTAAAGCAAGAAAAGACATGGTTACAGGGATCCAGGAGTGTATGGTGTCTGGGGAAAAATACCCTGAAAAATAAGATCATGCATTGTATTAGTGGGGCCCAAACTCATTAACCTTATGTCCTACTCTCATTCTCTGCCAGGAACTCATTTTTCTTTTCTTTTCTTTCTTTTTTTAACTTTTGGCAAAGCTTTATTGCAGAGGGGCTCTGTCCTTCTGGGCAGCTGCCTTCCTCATGGTGGCCAGCACGTTGCTCAGCTCCTCATGCTTCCTCTTGGCACAGATGTGCATTCCATCCTTTTCTTGATGAACTTGAGGGTGTGCTTGTCCTTGGAGACCTTGAGCAGCTCCATGGCATGCTGTTTGTTAGGGGCAAAGCTGCGCAACTCCCGGATCATATCCCACAAGAACTTGGTATGTTTGTTGAGATGTCTGCGATGGTGCCTGTGCCTCAGGTTGCTCACATTCTTAGTCACCTTGTGGCCCTTGTTGAGACCCATGGCCATTGGAGAGTGGAGGGCCATGGCTACTGTTCTTCAATCGTTGCCCAAGAGCTCATATTTTGAAAGCTTTTCTCACTACTAGGCAGTATGTGATAAATCACCAATTTTGTTTCCATGAGATCACCTGTGTTGCTGCATGGATTTAGCATAATTCTATCTTATGCAAAGTGTATTTAGTGGTTAGAATATCCCTCTGTAACATCATTTAGTGTCTGAAAAGTACTAAAGACAGGTTATTGATGCCCATTACAGCTGTCAAAAGTCCTTATCTTGAAACCATGCTTAATGTAATTGGGAGCTAAATAGTGGCGTGGGTTGGCAGCACCAAAAAACAGGGATACTGCTTTGATCTTTCTAGAGTGATCCGCCTTCCTGTCTTGCCCATCCTCTGGGGGCTTCACAGAATAAGAGACTTACAGCTTTATAGCTAAGAAAATCTGGGCACACCAAGACAGGTTGGCCACTCTATTCTCAAAGGACAGAAGAGTTGGTACACTGTGAATGAATTGGAAATCTGTGAAATGTCATTGGAAGGCCTGTGAAGGGTATTGAAGGCCAGGAAGGGAGAGACCAAGACTATGCATACTTGGGAGACAATGAGTGCTGAATGCGGTCATGTTGGGAAGCCAGACACAGCTTTAATGAAGGACCCAAGGCATTAAAATTCTACTGATTCAGACACTTTGGGAGGAAGTTTTCTCTCTTTTGGAATTGAGGCCAAGGCATGTCTGAGCCTATCAACCTGACCACCAACACTCTGTAATTTAATTTTTCTAAATGAAACTAAACTCCTGTTTGATTCTCATTGTCATGTGAATTAATCTCCAGTAGACTGCTGTGAGAGGTATGACCTGGGTGTTCTCTGTCTCTCTGTCTGGGTCTCAGTCTCTGTCCCTCTCTTGTTCAGAGTCTAGCAAAGCCATGCATCCAGTATTATTAATTTGACTTGATCAAAAGGTCTTCCAACAACACAAAATAAAAGGAAGGACCTAGCCACATGGCAGGGTGTTTTCTACTCGGTGCCTGTGGCTCCTGCTATGTACACATGTTCTTATGGTACTCTGGGTAACCTATGTGGCCTAAAACAGAAAAAGCCAAATTTATATCTTTCAGAGGTCTTAGGAGCAGGGCCTAAGTAAGTTCCTACTATCTCCAAGCCCAGGCATTGGGCTTCACGGACTTGTGATTCCAGTAGATAGGATGTCAGGTTTCCACCGAGATATATGGAGAGCCAGCCTTCCATCCACTGTGCGGTGGCTTGGCTCATATGCATGTGGCTTCCCAGTCTTCTTCCTGATTAAAAATCAGTTCTGGCTGAAGGCTGGAGAATATTAGGAAGATAACTCAAGAGCAGATAGTAAAAACCACCATGCGCTATCAAAAGATATGCGTCAATGAGTTACCTCAGCCGCATCATGGGTGGCTGGGCAATCCAGGCAGCTTGGTGACCGAAGCATTCTTGGTGTTCTCTGTGCACAGTGTTTGCTTTTTCTGGCACCTATTCCCTGCTGTTTGTGGCCCGAACCCTCCAAGGCATCGGATCTTCATTTTCCTCGGTTGCAGGTAGGGCTGTCAGACCTTTCTTGTCACCTCTTACTGCCTCAGGCATTGTCATATTCACATGAGGAAATGAAGGAAAATATCATTGTTCTAGGCAGAAATTATGATTCAGGAACAAGTTAAGTGTAGGGTTGCTAGCAGGGCCTATGGATCCCTAAGCCTGTGATAACTTCTTGTGATAATTAATATTCAGCTACAGCTAGTGCAGGTCAGAACAAGCCCAAGTAAAGCCATGAAGTAGCCCAAGCCTTTATTAAGTGCCATTTTGTGGTTCTTTTTCTGTTAGCCTCTTATTTCATGAAAGACATTATATTAATATTGTCAGAAATACCAGTATTGCTAAATACTTGACAGTGTTTCAAGGACTCTTGTGAGGCTGCTCTGCTATTTTTCAATAGTATATATCCAGAAAACACAGATTCCAGGTACTTCCAGGTCATGCCCTTTCCCTGGTGTGGGGCATGCTCTTGCTTTTCCTTGCGAAGCATGTTGAATATGATAGTCTGTATTCACTGGTATTCCTTTCCTTAGTCACCCCTATGAACTGAGATGATGGTTTTTTATTTTACCCTTCCCAGAAGCCTTTGCACTTCCAAACTTGTTAATTATCTGGGGAGTGAGTAGTGTGACAATTTGGGGGACCAGTGGGGAGCAGTATTTACAATACACTGTGGACTAAGTTTTGTGAGCTAACACATAAACTCTAAGATTGTCGCTCAAGATATAGTAGGGCAAGGACAAAAGACACTGTGGGGGCACACAGAAGCCTCTCACAGGCCAAGATCATTTGTCATTCTCTATGCAGGTCTTGGAATGCTGGCTAGTGTCTACACTGATGACTATGAGAGAGGAAAAGTCATGGGAATTGCTCTGGGTGGCCTGGCTTTGGGAGTGCTGGGTAAGTCATGCTTGGCTGGAGTCTGGGATTCAGAAGAGTGAGGGTACTTCAGACCATCAGAGATGGTTACAGAAGCAGGTGTTCCCAAGGACCTGGAAGACAAATATTTTTCTCCCTGGCTTACTCATGTTGACTTTTTTCTTTTCATTTCCATGGATATATATCTCCATGGAAAGATGTCTTCTTCCTTAAAAGCCTGGTGCAGTTCCAGAAGACCAGCCTGCCCAAAGGAGTAAACACCCTACCCATGTGCCCATTGCCTTCTTCACCTCTTCTTCTTCACATGGAAGAGCTTTTAGCATGTTGAGCTTTCACACATGACCAGAATTTTCAGCATGAAGGCATTCCCTCTGCCAGATTCTCTGCCAGATTTATTGTAGAAAGAGTCTTCTTTGTGCCATATCACCACCTTGGGAAGAAGGAATGACCAAACCCAAGAAAGAGGTGAAGAGAATAAAGATGAGGTCACCCTCCAATGTTACCCAACCAGGCAGTACAAGAGCCAGGATAAAGACAGACCTTCCTCATTCAGGATCCATGCTCCAAACAATAAGGTTACCCTTCTCCTTGAAGTTCATTTATGTTGCTCAGTTGACCAGATCTGACCAGACACTTCTTTCTGGAGCTCCAGACATACAGAGTCCTACCTACTGGGAACTTCCAAGCTCATTGAGATGGCACCTAAAATCTTTCCTAGATTGCGGCTACCTTCTACCACCATGGAAAAGAGTGGAAATAAAGTTCTGTTCTTACTAGTATCCACCCACCTAACACTCAGCTTTAAACTTCAGTGCATTCCAGGTTCCTTCATCCTGGTCAATTTCAAGAGAACAGATCCATTATGTCCCCTGCAACTGCTTCAAGGCCAGCTCACCTTTTCTTGGTTGGATCTTGATGCCAGTCTCCATCTGATCCCTTTCACATTCTCTCCTCCTTTCATGGTGCTGCCAGAGGGATTTTCTTGAGCTCAGAGCTGATGCTGTTTCTCTTCAGCTAAAAAGCACTGATGTTTTCTCCCTAGGCCAGAAGGTCCATTAGATACCTCATCCAGGTATCTGGGGGTATTGTTTCAGTGGCCTCAACTATCCATCTCTACCTCTAACTTCTCAAGTACTCACATTCTAATGGCACTGACTTTCTTCTCCAGTGGCACTACTTTTTTCTGATACCTCTGTGTCCTCCTTGCATGCTTCCTGTGTCTGCACTTGGAAAAACCCATGTGGCCACCTAAACTCTGGCCACACTTTTGGGCTTATGCAGCACTTGGTGCACACACATTTTACCACATCCTAATTATTCATCCCCAACCCCTTAAGCACATTTCTTTCACTACAAGAATAAGGACAAAGTCCTCATCCCTGAGTCCCCTGAGCCCCCAGTGGAGCTTAGCCCTTAGAAGTTCTTCAATAAATCTTCACCTTGTAATGCAGATGAGTCTTACTCGCTGGGATGGGGCTCTCCTCTGCCTATGTGCTGCTTTGCTTTTCCAGTGGGAGCTCCCTTTGGAAGTGTGATGTATGAATTTGTTGGAAAGTCTGCCCCGTTTCTCATTCTGGCTTTCCTGGCACTACTGGATGGAGGTAAGTCAGTAGGGGGCTCCTGGACAGCTGATAGTCCAGGTCAGACTGGTAATGGTAGTCTGTGAGTCTTTACCACTGATGGGTAGTGGGGATGTGTTTTGGTGGAGTGAGGACTGCCCCATCCTAGACAAGAAGATACAAGTTGGTAGCACTGTGGCTGTTATTGAAACCCCTGCCTGACTGAGAACAAGCCAAACTTCTCCTCTGTTCCCTTCTTTCTTAGCACTCCAGCTCTGCATCCTGCAGCCTTCCAAGATATCTCCTGAGGTAAGTGAATACCAGTTTCACCACTAAGAGATACAAGAGATACATAGAGTGGCTGCTGGGACCTAGGCATGCCTGTTAGACTGTTGGGTAAAACAGGAAAGAGAATAGTCAGATGCCAGATACCACTTAGGTTTCCACGTAGGGTTGCATTTGAGTCAGCCTAGGCAGAGGCAAAAGAGTCTGACAAGGATGGAAGGCCAAAGAAGCCTTGTTTGGGGGAAGACTGCCAGAGGCCTCTGGACAAGCTTTCTGTACACAAGGTTGTCTGCAAGACGTCCCCAACAGAGGGTCACTGTGCCACAGGTAATGAACACCAGAGTGGCATTGGTCCAATTCCATGCCAAAGATAGGTATATGAGATCAATGTCAGATCATGGAGTGATGGATTGCTCAGCAAGCAGAGGAAGAGGAAGAGCGCAGGGGATATGGAAAAGTCCAAGCTAAGGACCTTGACCTCGCATCTTAAAGGTGATCATGGCATTCCAGAAATAATTCTAATAATACATGCAACAGTTATGCCACCTATGCTTTGTCTTACATGTTTCAGTCTCATTCTACAGACACAGAAGTTGAAGGTAAAGAGAGATGCATCTGAGATAATTTGACACTGTGACAGAGGTGACATGTGGATGGTAGCAGTTCCCACACAAAGATATTTCCTTATGTAATTGCAGTAGAATTAATCAAATTCAGGAAATTTAATATTGTTGTAATATCCAAAATACCTACTTTCATTTTTTTGATTATCCTAATAAAGTTATTTCCGCAGTCTTTTTTTTTTTTTAAAAGGCATTAGCATAAGCTTTAATCCACAAATACTGTGTCCCCTAGAGCTGCAGGCACACCATCCCTGCCCACCAGGCAGTGGCGATCCTTTTGGTCACTGGGCCAAGATGTTGACCTCTCCATTGTGTATTCTTTTCCACTTTGGAACTAATAAATAGTCTGTGGGCAACACTGGTGCCATATCACTTTCTTTTTTTGGCCGGACTGGGGATTGAACTCAGGCCCTTGCACTTGCCAGGCAAGCGCCTATTGTACTGAGCCATCTCCTCAGCCCCACTTTTTTTTTTTTGATGCCATATCAATTGCTGTCTCTTCCAAGTTGCACCCATCCCAGATTTATTGTACATCAGTGACCCTTGCCTGAGCCAATCCTTCTGTAATATTTGATAAATTCTGGGGTTTCTATTTTACCAATCCCTCACATCATCGGTTGAGCCATTCCTTTTTCTATGTTGGTACACACGAGAGCAAGGCACTCTCAGTCCTGGGCTCTGGAGAGGCCTCTGTCTCCAGTACATAGTAAATGTGTATCTATACGTGATATATACAAACATGTATACTTTACTTACCTGTCTATTTTGAATTGGAATCCATAGGTTGCCATTTTAATCAGTGGATTTTTGTTTTTCACTGTCTATTTACTTTAATGGCCAAATTGTCCTAGATTTGGCAACTAGGAGCCCTTTCAAACTGGTTCTTGTACCACTTTACTATGCCATTTTTTAAAAATACAGTTCTACTTTCTGTTACCAAACTTTTTCCTGCACTCCTCTCAGATCTTCCTTGCTTCAGCCCTGGAGCCAACCATTTCTCCAAGGAATGCTACATTTTTTTGAGCAGGGAGAGGTGCTTAGAAACTAAATTGTGGATGCTTGGCCTGTTTGCAGCTGCTAGCCCCCCGCCCCCCTGAGGCCCCGTCCAGGCTGCAGCTCAGATGCATTGAAGTTTGCAGAGAAAGCTCTGCCTCCAGCCCACCTTCATAGACTCTCGCTGCTTTCCCAGTCTGTCTTTGCATCCACACATTTTCATCATGAGAATCTTGGCTCTCCTCCAAATGAAGACAGTTACCTATTTGTACAGCACTATAACAATTTATATGACTATGATTTCTATGCCTGTATCACTATAAAAACAAGCCCACTACCATGTGTTCAAGGGTTTTGTGATTCTTTCCCCCTTAAGCTTAGGGAATATAACCAGACTACGGTTTAGAAATGACTTGTGCTAGTTCCTTTACCATTCCTGCATGCGACTGTATTACACACAACGCAGTGACCATTCAGTTATAATCATTTCCTTCTTTGGGCGCTTAGCTTTCGTTTGTTGCTCCACTCTTGGCACTTGCATCGGTCTGTCGGGTCGCCATGAGCAAGGGCTGGTGACCTCATAACAGATGTTTCTTTTCTGACCATTCTGGAAGCTGGACACAAGAGAGCAAGGCACTGTCAGTCCTGGGCTCTGGAGAGGCCTCTGTCCCCAGCTGGCAGGGGCTACCTTCTCATTGTAACCTCTTGGTTTTTCTTCAGTGTATGTGTGCAGAGACAGGGGCGTCTGGGTCCCTTCCTCTTATAAGGACACTTTTGTTTTGAGACAGTGTCTCACTGCACAGTTCAGGCTGGCCTTGTGTTCACCTTGTAGCCCAGGCTGGTCCTGAACTGACATGATCCTCCTTCCTCCTCAGCCTCCTGAGTTCTGGGATTACAGGCGTGCACCACTATGCCTGGCTGGACACTCTTACATGGAGTCTTCTCTGATCATGGGTCTATCCTTATGCCCTCACTGGTATTATTTACCTAAAGGTTGTATCTCCAAATAGGGCACATGTTAAGACTTCAGCGTATATATTTTGGAAGGTTCCAGTTAAGTAGTAGCAACACCAGTGTGACTGTATTTTTTCAATATATCAAACATTACCACTCAGAAGTCAGTCTCTTGATGCCTTTCCTGCCCTTGTCCATCCTTATTCCTTATACGCACAGTAGTCACTTAATGACTTTCAGGTTTGGCCTCTAATGCTTTTGTGTTTCTTCCCCAAAATAGGTCATGTGTGTTTCCCTCCCATCCAAATACGAACTAGGCCCAACCCTGCTGAGCTGCTAAGATCAGGAGATCGGGCGCACTCAGGGTGGTGTGGCGTAGACCGTGTGTGTTTTCCTCTCCCCTCTTTCTCACATAAAAGCCATGATACTACACGTTATTCTTTGCGTCCTACCTTTTTCCTCTCGTTTGACAATGTGTCCTGACAATCAGTCCTTGTCAGTTTGTAGTTTTTCCCTCCTTGGTTTCAGCATTGTGTAAGGCATTTTTTATTCATTTTCCTGTTTGGGAACTTTGGTAGTTTTCAGTATTTTGCTACACAAATAGTGCTATGATTAATTACCTTACGTACATGCATTTTTAGAACATTGGCGGTAACCTTCAAAGTTTTAGGTCTGATTGTTATAATAAAAAATTTATTGAACTTATTATTTGGCTTTGTGACTTACCTTTCTGCTTTTGTTTTTGCTTTGAATTATATACAGAGGGAGGGCAGCATCTTTTAAGTATCTCTTTATGCTTCAATCCACTCTGCTGTGTACGTAAAAATTAGCATATCAAAATTATTAAAGTTCTTCCATGACAAAATAGAGTACGCACTATAAAAGATTGGGTCAGAAAGCTAAGGAAATTTGAAAGAGGAAGATGTGCCAGGTAGTAAGTTGACCTCTTGGGCCAGGGGCGAACCATTTGAGCCTGGCCTTGAGGAACAAACTTGAGGAGTCTGGAGATGAGAAGAAAACTCCAGCAAAGAGAACGAGGACAGAGGGTCTGCTGGGTTGCACATAAGATGGGGTGACAAACTGTGCTGTGATAAGGGTATGCCAGGAGGAGGAGGGGACCTGGAGCCCAGATGCCTTCAGGGCGGGTCTGGTAAGGCTTGAGGATCTGGGGATTGAATCACAGCATCCTGATTGCTTTGCTTAAGCAGTCACTTAAACAATTGAGCTACTGGACAGCCCCCCATAGCCTGGCCTTTGAGCTAGTGATTTAATCCAGGAGTTCAAGCTCTCTGCTGCATCAGTGCAGTGTGCCTCATGCGGTGGGCAGCAAGAATTCAGATGGCTTGAGGAGCTTCCTGAGGGAGCACGTCTAAGCTCACTCAGACCCTGTGCTCGGCCTGTGGTATTCCCAGAACAGAAATCGGTGCAAGATAGGTGGAGCAGAAGGGCCTTGGCAGGCCTGTTGCTCAAGCCTGGCCGCACCCCCATTCACTTGGACCTTACGGAGGTCAGTGCAGGCAGGCATTGCCCTTGCAGTATGCGGCTTCCTCTCTGTGACTGTCTCCATGCCTGCCAGGCACATGGGGTGGCTCTGCCTCCAGCTTACTCTGTGACATCAGCAAGTCACCTTCTGTCCTGGAGTTGGGTTTTCTGGTCTCTGTAGTAAAGGAGCTGATGTGCACATTCTCAGGCTCTTTGAAGACAGGACAGATAGCTGGTCATGGTGGTGCACACCTGGAATCCCAGTATTTGGGAGGCTTAGGCAGGAGGATTGCTGGGAGGTTGAAGCCAGCCTGGGGTACAAAGTGAGTGAGTTGAAAGACTGTGCTGCCTGGTGAGACCCTGTCTTACACATACACACACACACACACACACACACACACACACACACACACGAGGGCAGAAAATATGTACACTGTGCTAATGGAGATTTTTTTCCTGTTCATGCTTTCAGAGTGCCAAGGGGACTCCGCTCCTTATGCTTCTCAAAGACCCTTATATCCTAGTGGCTGCAGGTGAGCTAGCAAAGCTCTCCTTCTCGACTAGAAGAGTTTGGGCTTCAGACAGCCACAGTGGCTCACAGAACCGTCTCTCTAGGTTCAATCTGCTTTGCCAACATGGGAGTGGCCATCCTGGAGCCCACGCTGCCCATCTGGATGATGCAGACCATGTGCTCCCCTGAGTGGCAGCTAGGTAAGTAACCTTGGGCCTCACCTCGGACCTGGGATGAGGTAGGTGCCATGGGGCCATTTCTCAGGCAATTAAGAGGCATCCCCAGAGCCAGGTCATCAGCATCTCAGAGGGACAATCTGTCTCCTTTGTAGAACTGCCTTCCATACGGGTGCCATCCAGAGAATCAGCCCGTGAAAGCACAAGGGGGAGCAGGTGGCAGGAGCTATCCCTAGCTATATGGTAAAGTGATTAAAATTTTTGATAGACCTAGGATTTTGTTTTAGGTCCATGGGTTAGTGATGGAAATTTGTGCAAATTACTTTTCTCATTTCTGAAATGGCATCAATTACCATCTAGTTCAAAGAGAAATTGGAAGAATAAATGACAGTGGGTGTAGCAATGCTTTGTACACACACAGTAATGCTGCACACTATTATTACCATCCACATGAAGTGTAGGACCGAGAAGCCTAAGTTGTGGGTATGTTTTGCTCCACATGCAGCATGAGTTACCGGCACCCTCCACGTTTATTCTCTTTCACTTTCCCTATCTTTTTTTTTTTTTTTTTTTTTTTTTTTTTTTTGCTGTCTTTTCACCTCTAGCAAAGTGGTTGTGGAAGAAACACTGTAGCTCTCATCTAGGGAGGGTGCTGAGCTCTGTACCCTGTGGAAACCTCTACACCAGACAGACAGAGGGCTCCAGTCTCTGTACTGGAGCCTCAGGGCTCACTTGAGCTTAGAGAAAATGCTGCAGCCCCTTCAGGAAGCCTGAGCAAGGGGATGGAGGAGGCTACGTGCAAATGGCCCAGTCACTCACCGCAAGGAGGGGAGGCCAGTGGAGCCAGAGAGGAAGCTGATAAGAACCTGACAATCTAATGCTTTAGAAAACAATTGCAGACAAAGTTCTCAGCTGCACTCCCGGCCCCAAATTGAATTTTTCTGGAGTGCAACTGCCTCTGGCCTTGGTAATTAATCAAGTTAGGCAGTATTCAGTGCAGATAATATGTCCCCTGCCCCGGCTCTGGCTGCTGAGGCTCCTGGAGCCCATGAGCAATGGCAGCAATGGGGAGCCCACCCCTAACGGCCCTGTTTCCAGCAGTCACCAGTGACTCAGTTACTACCGGTCACTGACTGGTGACCGGTGCAGCTTTCCTCCGCACTCTCTGTATCTGTTGCATCTAACATCGAAAGTTCTCCCATGTTGATGCCAGAGTTACCCCTGCAGGTCAGAGAGTGTGATCGTGGGCACCAGATAGCAGGTCAGTAAAGACAAATCCGAATTCCCTGTGGGACCCCAAGGGATGCTCCCTGGTCCCCAGCAGCCACACAGAGAAACTAGCGCTCTACATGGAGATGGCCTCTCCAGGTTGCTGGGAGGAGCAAAGGCGCACAGGGTCCTGGGCACCATGGGCAGCCTGTGAGGCAGCCTCTGCCTTGTGCCCCACTTGTCCTAAGCACTGTCACCAAGCGCTGAAGGAAGCCTTAGCTTTGGAAACAGGCCCACCTGGGTCTGAGTGGAGACCCAGTCACTCCTGATTGCACCCTTGGATGAGCTGTCCCACCGCTATGGCCCCTCCTTCCCTCCTCCCTCCCTCCCTGCCTCCCTCCCTCCTTTTCTCTTCCTAAAGAGAGATACTTTCCTCTTTGTTTTGGTCTTATATTTATCCCAAAGAGATTAGCACCATGCATAGAGCATGGAGTGTAGTCAGCCCATAAGGATTATTAGTAGCGATTATTAGTAGCGATTCTCATGTTTTTTTGTTTCGCTTTGTTTAAGCCATCCTGATAGCCACGGCTGTGTGTGCTCTGCTACCCCTGAAGACGCGCTGGGAACAGACATATGTGCCCGGTGGACAGGGAGTTGAGGACACACAGAGCTGTTCAAGTGCAAACGAGAGCCAGGTTCTAAAGATCACACTGCAGGGATGGAGGAAAAGCTCATTTGCAAATTCCACACCATTCACCATGATGTCAAGGAGATACCTGCAGGCCAGGCCAGCTGGCTTCCTGGGGGGTGTCTGTTTCCTCAGATGGGATAAACAGCCCTTAGTTATAACCTCTAAGTTTTCCTCAGGCAATTACACATAAACAAATAAATATACTTTGAAACAGATTGCCAGCCTTGGGCAGATAGACTAGGCAAATACACTGAGCTAACCTTCCTTTCTACTCCACAGAAGAGAATATTAAAAGCAAACAAGCTATCAGCCAGAACCTGGTGGATCGTTGACTTTGGGTTTAATGAGGTTTCCAATTGGGCTTCATTGTTTCCTTTGTGCCCAGAGAAGTGCAGTGAGGTCTGCTCAGACCCAGAGAAACCCACGCTGCTGATGCCAAGCAGGCTCTTCCTCTAGAGCCATGGCACTGCCACACTGTTGGGGTCAGGAGATGGAAATGCCTGGCCCTGGAGCGGGAAGATCGGGTTCTGATCCTGAAGCATCCAAGTACGATGAGAACACTGTACTCGGAGGGTACCTGCTCATTCCAGGCACCACGTAGAGATAGGCAGTGTCACCTTGAAGCCCCATCTGGAAAGAATTCTTATCATCCTTTGTATCAGTACATGTTGTCACTATAACCAAATACTTGTGGCAGGTGTGCTTTCTATAGTACAAAAGGCTTATTTAGCACACAGTTTGGGAGGCTAATTATCTAGGAAGTGTAATATCAGCTCTGGCAAGGGTCTCTGACAGATGGTTGGAGTTTATGCAGAAGCAAAAGGTCACATCACCAAGCCAGAGTGTGACCTGCGGGTCTAGCACACCTTATGGCGGTTCACTCTCAGTGAAGCTCAGGGAGCTTCATCTACTGCAATATACTTAGAGCGTGTCTCGCCCTCCCATCAGGCTTGTACACGCCCAAGGCCCCGCCACCACCTGTACCATCAGACTGGGGACAAAGGCTGTGGCCCAGAACTCCTCAGGGGACACACCCAGGCCATAGCAATCTCTTGTTTCAGAGGGCTCTTATCTTTCCACGGAACGCATTTGCCACTGATCTTCCAGACCCAGGGATTTGAGGAACTCCCTGTCATTGGTGAGGGTCCAGGCCCTCATTCTCTCCTCTGACAAACTCCATTGCCACTGTGCCTGGACACATCCTAAGCACACAGCTTTCCTGCAGTGCTCGTGATGGGAGCCCGTGTTTTCCCTGGGCTGTGCTCTCTATTCCTGCTTCCAACATCTGCTTCTACTCTATCCTTTAAAGACTCTGGCGCTGCTGGAGATCATGCTGTTCAAGCGTGCTACTCCACCAGTCCTCATTGCTGCCATTCCTGGCCTCTTGCCAACACAGTTCTTTCCTCTTCTACTTCTGCTACCATTTTGATGGGTGTCAGCATCCTGGGGAAAAACCCTACCAATATCTACACTCCTTACTCCCTTACTGTACTGTCTTACAGTGATTATTTTCTCCTGTTGACTTCAACCAGTCAACCCTATACATGACCCTGGCTTTGACATCTCTGTTAATTACATCACCTCTAAACTGCAATTCCTAGTGTCCTGTTACATGATCCTGCTTTGATGTTCTAATAGCCCGTGTCAGTTTAGGTCACACTAAGATCAGCAATCCACCGATTAGAGCACCCCAGCTCTGACCAAAGCCCAGACTCTGCCTTCTGGCTTCCATCACCTCTCTCCCATTCCACTGGCTGCTCATCACTACCTTTGCTAACTCTTTTCTTTTGATAATTTGTATGATTGGAGTCCCCCAGGCCCAGGTCTTGGGTTGCTGTTCTTCTTTATCTGATCTTTGGGTGGTACCAGCCATTGTGTAGCTTTAAGAAAACATGGATGACCCCTTGAGCTCCAATCTTGCATATTTGATGGCTCGCTGCCCCTACCTGTATACTTTGGAGGTGTCTCAAGCCTTTCAAGCTCTCCTCAGCTCTTCCTCCCCAGCTGGTCCTCTCCTGCTCCAGACACCTAGCTGATCAAGGCAAAAGCTTAGGTTCTCCCTTGTCCTCCTCACCCCAGCATGTCCACACCCAGCCCAGCAGGAAATCCTACCAACTCTTCTTCAAACTTCCCATTCTGTTCACATGGGTCCATCATGACCTCCACCTGAGCTCTGGCACTTTTCTCTGTGGCTTGCAGAGTCTTCTGGTTGTCATTAGTATCTTGTGAGCCCAACTGACTAAGGGATCTTAGGAAATATGAAGCCGACTTTGTCATTCCTTCTCAGAGCTTCTTGCTGCTCGCTCCACTCATGTTCTTCAGCCATACAGACATCCTTTCTATTCCTCCAGCAGACTAAGTGTCTGCTTCTTTTCGGCCTTTGTGTTTGTATAAAGTGTTAAACACACAGACGCACAAACATGCATGTGTGCATGGATATACACATGAACATGCTCTCATGTGTGTGCATGTGCACACACACACACACACACACACACACACACACACACACACAGACACACACAGCTCTTCTCAGCTTGCAGCATTTTCTTACAGACACTTTCCCTGATCCCCAGCCCTCAGATCCAAGGTAGCTTTTCTTCCTGGTCACTCTGCCCTATTGCCATGTTAAGTTTCCACTACAGAATGTAACGTTTTTTAAAATCATATTTTTTGTTTATTAGTTGGTTTTTTACTGTCTCTGTTATTGGTTAGCTTTTTACTTCTCTCTGCTATAATGTGAGCTGGAATTTTGTCTCTTCCTGGCTCCATGTCTAGCTGTGAGAAAACTGGTAGTTGGTGCAAGTTTATTATAAGGAGTGAAATGCATGAATGAATGAATAAATGAATGAGTGAGATTCAGAGACACTAAGAAGATTGCTCAAGGTCACAGAACTCACAAGTGGCTGAGCCACAGTTTGAATTCAGACCATGTAGCAAGCCATGTTTCTAGAATGCTTCACTGTACTGTCACACAAAGTCATTGGCCAGGACTTCCATTTACAGAATGGTTTCAGACACCATGACTGATGTGCTCTTCACTGTAACCTCATAGGATTAGAATCACAGCCTTGCTTTTCCCAGACGTGGGAAAAGCCTCTGAATGTTTTAGTAGGCCATCCAAGGTCACCAGCAGAGCAACAGAAAAGCGACAAGGTGGGAATTTTGTTTTCTAAGAAGTCCGCGTGTCTTTCACATTCTCATACTGATGGTTGAGCATATTCTACACATTGTAATGGCTCACTGAGCCTCTTGCCAGAAAGTCTAAGGAAGGACCGGAAGCACTGCAGACTGAGGAGAGCAGGAAAGGTGTGAGACACCTCCAAGGTATCCAGGTAGAGATGCCAAGCAGTCAGTTACACAAGACTGGAGCTCAAGGGCTGGCGTAAGGCTATGCAACCCTGCACTCAGGAAAAGCAGTGGTGTGGGGTCCTCTGATAACAAAACAATGTAGTTGGGGGATTCAGGAAGGTAAGAGGGGAACTTTGCTGCCTCCTAGGAGACAGGTGTTTCACATTCAACTGGGCGTGTCCTAAGCTGAGGATCTGTGTCCTCCACAGGTCTGGCTTTCTTGCCTGCCAGTGTGTCATACCTCATTGGCACCAACCTCTTTGGTGTGCTGGCCAACAAGATGGGTCGGTATGTATTCTGGGGAGCTAGAAAGAGCTGTAGGAACCCAAGGTGGACAGTCCCGCACAATGCCTAGGATGACAAGTGACTTCTCTGAGGCTGGAAATTTAGGATAAGCAGGGGTGTAAAAACTGCCCACTAGGGGAAAGGGTGATGAGTGCATGCTGAGTGGATATGAGAAAGGACGGTCCCCAGCTCAATGCTGTAGGAGGGGCAGCGTGCACACAAGGGACAGTCCTTGCTTTCTAGCTATTCTCTGTCCACTTGAAGAGATGAGATAATCCCCAGAAAAAGCAGCTGTGATAAAAGGAGCATGTACTTTGGATTAGGTGTTGTCAAACTGTTCATGGAGCCCTGGGAGATTTGACAGGGGCCTCAGAAGCCAAGAAGGGGTAGAGCTGGGGGTGGAGCAGTATGCATCCAGATTCTGCTCCTGTATTACAGTGCAAATAGCTGCAGCTTTAGTTTTATCTTGGGAGTTCAGAATACAGATTTTCACAGTCGCTGCCAATGGAAATTTGAAAATGATAGGAAACTGAAAATTTGTTTGCTTTACTTATTTTTTTTGTGGGACTAGGTATCAAACTTGGGACCTTGAGCTTGCCAGGCAGGAGCTAGTGGTGCTGAGCTACCTCCTCCTCCCCTGTTTGCTTTTTGAGTTGGATATCCAAAATCAAATACAGTGTAAATGGGTAGGAGGTAGTCTAGACTGGGGAAGCCGTACGAATCAGGCTCGAGGGCTTCTCCCAAGGCTGTCTTCTGAGTCAGCAAGTTCTTCTGAGGGAAGTGAGAACACATCACACTGCACCACCCCTGCCTTGCTACATGCAGCAAGGGAGCTGGATCTGGGCTGGTAGACGATGAGGATGAGGGATGGACAGGGCAGATCTGAACGCACACTGTTCCTGTAGAGATGCAGTTGCCCCCTCATGTCCTCTAGGGCTGTTGGGATTGGGGGTGGGTGGGTGGGACTAGCGAGGGTCGTGGATCTGGGTGACAGGTGGAAGGAATCTCTCCCTGATGCTTGTCTTGTGATGGTCCTTTTCCTGCAGCTGGCTGTGCTCCCTGGTTGGGATGGTAGTCGTCGGTGCCAGCCTGCTCTGCGTAAGTATAATGAGGTCCAGGGGAGGAACAGCCAGATAGATATTAAAAGACTATCTTAGTTGAAATTACGCAGAGCTGACTTGGCAAGAACCACCAAAAATACTGTTTCTGAGTCAGGAGGAATAGCCCTGGGGGAGACGCCGCCATCCAAGTGGTGCACTATCAAGGGGTGGGGAAGGAAATGGGGAGGAGGGCAGTGGGTGGTCAGAGCCAGGGTTGTGAGGCTTGGTGTACAGGTGCACGAAGGGGGCTACAGCAGCAATCGTGCACTTCTCAGCTTCATTTACTTACCCATGCTGACAGGTCTCGTAAGCCTCCAGTACATGCCATAATCTATGCCTTGTTCTCTGGCACTACAGTATTTGGTAGAAGAAAGAAAGAGGCCTTGGCATTTGCAAGGGTCCTGTCTTGGTTAATTTTCCTTAGGTGCTAGGACAAAATACCCACTACCCCAAATTAAGGAAGGAAAGGTTTATTTGCTTATAGTTTGTGGAGGTTTCAGTCCATACTCGGCTGGCTCCAAAGCAGAGTGGCTCATGGCAGCTGTTCATGGTGGTAGGAAACAGCACAACAACAAGAGTAAAAGGGAGGGGCAACAGCGAGCAAGCTTTCCCTTGCTTATATTCTATGCAGGCTGCCTGCCCCAGGGCGGGTGTAGCACTCACAGTCCCAGTGGTACTCATGCCCAGAATCCCAGAATCAGAACATGAATGAAGCACACACTCTAGAGGCCCGTCCCATGATGCATGAGGCCACGGGGGACATCCAGACACGACCATGGCACGTCCCTTCCAAGCTAAGCCTGCATTTCCTTTCATGCCCAGCACACTCTAGGCCTGGGAATGATGAGAGCAGAGGTGCAAATCCCTTGGTACAGTGCCTGGGTGGAGCTCAGGCTCCACCCCAGCTTGTCACTTGCCCTTTGTGTGACCATGAGGTGCTTACATCCCACCAGCAGTTCACAGTCCACACCACCGCAGCATGGTGTGTGGCCCATGGTGACCCTCCGTGATACTCACACCGTCCTGATGACAAAGAGAAACACCTTTGGGTGCCACCCTGATGTTCTCAGCAGGAATGTCCATACAGTATGCTAACCCATTGGTTGGGATAATGGGTTTGAGTGACAGTGACCCAGAAAGGCAGGCAGGGGACCTGCACCATAGGGAAGGGAAGACCCTGCGGTTGGGCAGTGGGGATGAGTTGCTGTGGTACTGAAACCGTGCCACTGCCTGGGGGCAGCGGGCTGCGGAGTTCTTCTGCCCTTTTGCTCCAGTGGGTACCAAGCTTGGGATTTAAATAAAACCCTTGGATGATGGCAGCAATGGGAATGATGGGCAGCCCCGTTCATAAAGAATGAGGACAGAAGGGGACGTGGGTGGAGAATGGTAGATGTCGAGGAGGAAGAGTGCACGGACAGGGAAGGACCATCAGCGCAGCACAGTGGCGTCTGGTCCGAGGTCCAAACCGGATCTTGCTGCACGCTGGTTCTGCAGCTTTGGAGAGAGCACTTCATGCAGTGACACCAGTCCGTTGTCATGGCTTCGTGTGAAGGTACAGATCCTTCTTCATAACGAGGTGTGAGAATTGACCTCAGTGCGCACAGCACACCCTCTGTATGGCATCCAAGCAACGCCGTGTGCCAGCCCTGCCGGCTGGGGTCAGGATGCGCCCTTCCTCCTCCCGCTGCAGGTTCCTCTGGCTCACAGTATTGCTGGTCTCATCGGCCCCAATGCTGGCCTTGGCTTTGCCATAGGTAAGAAGCCCCTCAGATACCTTTCTTCCTCCTTTCTCACCAGAGGAGGAGGGTGGAGCAGAAGGAGCAGGAGGGCAGCGGAACTGGGGGGAATGGGTGAAATGGGGGAGGAGCGGGGAGATGCTCCGGATGTTTGTGCGTGGAGCTAACTGACCACGTCTGGTGTGCTCTGGCACAGGCATGGTGGATTCCTCCCTGATGCCCATCATGGGACACCTGGTAGACCTGCGCCACACCTCGGTGTACGGGAGCGTCTATGCTATTGCCGATGTGGCTTTTTGTGTGGGCTTTGCTATAGGTATGTTGGCTGGGGGATGCCAAGGGGGAGCCACCTGAAAACCCTCCTCACTCTTATGTACTGTGGATCAGCTGGCAGTGTAGCCAGAAGGCTGACCGTCCCTGGCCTGCAGGTCACCCAGTGCTCCTCGTGTAGTATCTTACAGGCGCTGTGGGCTAATTCGTACTTGTGCATTTGCTTTGTTCTTCGCAGGCCCGTCCACGGGGGGCGCCGTCGTGCGGGCTATCGGCTTCCCCTGGCTCATGGTCATCATTGGGGTGGTTAACATCATCTATGCGCCTCTCTGTTGCTTCCTGCGAAGCCCCCCAGCCAAGGAGGAGAAGCTTGTAAGGAGCCCAAGTGCTTAAAATGAGTCATATCTGTTTCTTGCCATTACCACATCCCTTTGTGCTATGATAATTTCCTCCCTCTGTTGAACATCTCTCTGACATGCCACATTTTCTGATTCCTTCTTTATGTTTACCTTCCCATTGTGTCCTGCCTTATTTTCCCTTATCTAAACAACTGCACCCATTATTATTATTATTATTATTATTATTATTATTATTATTATTATTATTATTATTAGGGTTTTGAGGTCCAGTCTTGCTATGTAGTTCAGGCTGGACTTGAACCCACTGGTGCAGCCCAAGCTGGCCTCAAACTTGCAGCTGTCCTCCTGCTTGAGGGTCACAAGTGCTGGGATTACAGGTGTGGGCCAACAGGTGCAGCTAAGAAGGGTCTTAGGAAGGAGAGTGGAGCCAGGCATGGTGGTGTGTGCTTGCAATCCCAGCACTGTGGCAGGCTGAGGCAGGAGGATTCCAAATTCAAGGCCAGACTGGACAATTTAGTGACTTTCATGACTCTGTCTTCAAAACATTCTACACTAAAACAAAACTAGAATTGAAATAGTTCAACAGGAAGGTCCTGGGTTCAATCTCTAATACTGGAAAAAAAAAAAAAAAAGGAGAAAGAGAAGAGGAAGAAGAAAAGCAGTTATCCTATACCTGCTATAGTTGCTATAGTTATAAGCACAGTGTAAATTAACAAACTATTGCTTCCATAAATGGGCAAAATTCCACTGGGCATATTCATTCATTAACCCATTTGAATCTGCCATCGTCTGGGTTTGTTTTGTACTCTTTTGAAACAGGGTCTCACTGTATAGTTCAGGCTGGCCTTGAACTCACTAGGTAGCCCAGGCTGGCCTCAAACTTGCAGTGATCCTCCTGCCTCAGTTTCCAGAGTGCTGAGATCATGGGTGTGCATGACTACACCCAGGTACTCTGCCCTTATCTTTAGTGGGTCTCTCTCTGTCTCTCTCTTTCTGCTTCTTTTTCTTTTTCTGTTTTCATTTCTGTTTGTGTCTATCTGTCTGTCTCATTGCACTTGGCCCAACTCTTTCTCAGTAGTGAAAACCTCATAGAAAAGATCTTCTGCATGTAATTTTAGCCAACAGGGTATTTTCCTCTTGTCATCAACCCTGAGGTCTGAAGAGTTGGGAATGGCTGGGGATGAAGGTCTGATAGGTTGGCAGTGGTTGGTGCTGCTCAAAGGAATAAAAAAAAAAGGTCTGCTAGAAAGTGCTATGAGTTTCAGTGAGCTTCCCGCCTTGTCTAGCACTGTCACTGGGATTCAGGTAAAAGCACATTAGCTGTTTGTCCCACAAGGGGAGCTCGCCCATGAGTCTTGGGAGTCCTGTGTGCAAACATGGACAAGAAGGAAGGCTCTCCAGTCTACAGCTGCATCTGGAGTCTTCCCTGAACAGGTCTAGACTTGTGTAAGAGAGTTGGGGAGAGAAATGGGGAGATGGGAGACAATCACAGACACAAAGTGGTTTCTCTTCTTGCCTTTCTGCAGGCTATTCTGAGCCAGGACTGCCCCATGGAGACCCGGGAATATAGGACCCAGAAGTCTACAAAGGAGTTTCCCCTGGGGGAGAACAGTGATGAGGACGTGGACAGTGAGGAGTAGCAGCTGAAGGCCCCTTCCCCATCAGAATGCTCGAGGGGCTCCATGGTGCCATCCTAGGGCACCTCGCTTCCCTCTTTCCAGAGGTGCCGTGCCCTGAACTCCACTCACCTGAGTAACCCCATATTCTCCTTCAACACTTCCCTTGCAGGAGGAAGAGATGCCCCCTTTGGGTTGCTCTGAGGCTGATAGAACTTGAGTTGCAACGAGTTCGGCAAGGGTGACTCATTTTCTGGAGGCGGCAGGCAACAGCGCCCCTGAAACCCAGGGGCCACTTCAGGCCCCGTTCCTTTGTTTTCTGGTTTGCTCTGGCCTCTGGCACATTCCCAGCATGCCACCAAGGCTTGTCATTTGCTCCTTGGCATTTTCCTCCCCACGTTTTCCCAGCCGATAGGATCAGGAGCCCTCAACATTGTGAAGCTGCTAATAGGTTGGGAGTGGTTGGGAGGATATTTTTCTTACTTTAAAAAACCCTGATTTTTCTGTGGCTAAACCTCCTTACTGCTTCTTACATGACTACCTAAAATAAACGAGGTGTCTCTCTGGTTTCATTGTCCCATATAACACGAAGAGGCATGTTTCTCTTTCAGTTGAGTTAATGACATCTTCATGCTTTGCCACGTGTGTTTCTGTCTTTTCTGAACTTCTTAGACTATTAGAAATAAAAGTGAGTGAAGGCGAGGCTGTGGCAGGAGGACTGTAAACTCAAACCTAGACAACTCAGTGATTTAAGGAGACCTCATTTCAAAATTAAACAAAAGAAAGTGTCTAAAGGCCTTAGACTCACTGGCCCCTAATGCACCCAAGATGTCATTGGAAGAAGAGAAACTGCCATGAAAACCCTCCCAGTGTGGATTTCCTAACTTGAAGAGCACAAGGAGCCATTGTTCACATCAGTTAATAAAGCAATTACCTAATGCAGACATGGAAACCAGATGCTGTTCTGTAGCAAAAGACAGTGTAGGTATCAGAATCTTATGACATTTTACTACAATTTTAAAATAGCTGTTGGGTGTTGTGTTTTCAGAGAGATGGGAGGCCTCACAGCCACAGTCTATGGCGTTGCATCTGTCTGGGCAAAGAGGATCCACACCAAGCTGATGACAGGCAATGCTGTGGGCTAGTGGAGACTGCAAGGCAGTCTCAGGTGCAAGGCATCAGGGTCATGGCAGAGACAGAAGTGGACACAGGATGGGGGGACCACAGACACTTATGAGATGGGGTGTTCAGGCTTTACCTGGAGTGACACCTGGCTCAGCACGAGCTGAAAAGTTCAGCACAAACCTGATTCCCCCAGGGCACATTCAGGCTAAATCTCTTCACAAATCCTCACCACACAGTCAATGGAGCCCTGACTCGGGGATACATTTGTAGGGGCTGAGCATTCATGACTGGATTTAAAAAATCCACTTAACTGTGGTTTAGGTGTGATGATCTGAAGGACCCCAAAGGTCCAAATGTATAAGTTGTATCTAACAGTACAGGCTGAGTGGGTGACTACAGGACCCTGGCACAAAGCCGGAGGGTGAGGGTGAGGAGCTGGCAGTGTGGCAGCGGCCTCATGGTGGTCTCTTTGTTTTGCTAACACACTGAAAAATCTAGGAAGGAATTTTTAAGAGGAACTCCTTGCTGCCCGGCTGGTTAACCATGAGTCACAAAGATATGGAGAGAAAATAGCAATGGCTATAACGAAGACTGCCAAAATGCTCTCTGGTGAATCAGTCCCACACACTACAGAGCAAGCAAGGGCCTCGTGTTTAAAACTGTGGATCAGAAGTAAAGCAAGAGCCATGAATACAGCCTGTGCATGACAGTTTATAGGGAGGGAAATCAGGGGGCCAGAGAGATGGCTCAGTAGCATAAGCGCTTGCCTGGCAAGCACAAGGGCCTGAGTTTAATGCTTGGCTTCTGCCAAAAACAAAAAAAAAAAAAAAAAAAAAAAAAAAAAAAAAAAAAAGAAAAGAAAAGAAAGGGAAATCCCACAAAAGTAGAGTGTTAGTCTTTACTGAAGGCCTTATAAGTGATATAAAGAAGAGAATGTGTGGGAAACTCCCCCACACTCACAGGTCACATGGAGTTCTTCTAAAAATGAGAGGGCCAAGTCACCAAGTGTGAGCCCCAAGAACTTTTCTAAAAACAGCATAAAATGACAGGTGGCCTATGCTGCAGGATGGCTAGAGAGACCCCGCTGGAAAGGCAGAAACACTTTTACAGGGTGATAGGCTCTGAATGACCAGTTGCAACTGAGCAAAGAAGATAGCGGAATTAAAAAAAAAAAAAAAAACAAACAGAGCTGGTCATGGTGGCACATGCCTGTAATCCCAGCAATTGGGAGGCTGAGGCAGGAGGATTGTTCTGAGTTCAAGACCAGCCTGAGCTACAAAGTGAGCTTAAGGCCATCCTGAGCTGCGTAGTGAGACCCTGTCTCAAAAAGACAAAAAACAAAACAAAACAAAACAAAACAAAAAACAGGAAAATGTTGCACATTCTCCAAGTGCTGGAAACCAACCGGAAGACGCCCTCTGGCCTCCCAAGCATGGAGCGTGCTGCTTCCCTGTTTGGGTTGGAAGCCACAGCACTGCGTGCCCAGGCAGCAGCCGATGAGGTGGAGACAGCACAGAGAAGACACCTGTGAGGGCAGTGGGTGGTGAGGAGGGATTTGTGTGTGGGTGTGGGGAGGGCAGGATGAGTCTCACGGGGAGACCATTAACAGAACCAGCAGCACTCAGAGGAGCCTGGGCACAGAGTCTCCTACAGCTTCTGGGGGTTCCTTCTGTGGCAAAGACCTGGGTGGGCATCTGAAGCCATGACCCCCTAGTCCTGTCGTGCTGTGGAACCCTATTCGAGTGACAGCCAAGCAGAGAAGGATGAATGCGCTAGGTAGACTGCATGCCTGCTTGAGGAGAACCCGAGGAAGGTGTGAAGAAAGGGAAATACAATTCCCCTGTGGCATGTCCCAGTGCTCCTGGGTGTCCTGGTGCCCCTACGTCCCTGCATGCCCTGGGTGTGCCTGGAGGGAAGATAGCAAAGGGCCTCTGCGCGCCTTAGCTCTGCCCACACTGCTGAACTTCCTGGGCAGTGCCTGGACCCACAGGGCTTATGAAGCTCTGGCTAGGGAGGTCACCCCTGAAACCTTGTAGAGGAGGAGGAGGGGGCCTTCAGGGAGGAGCTGAGCCAGCTAGCTTAAGAGAGGAATGGCTGCAGGGTGTGTAGTAGCAGGAGGAGGGTGGGATCAGGAGTAGAGCACCCCTGATTCTAATGCTCTCTAGCGCTGACTCTGGCTGTGTGACCGGAGCGAAATCCTTCAGAGGTCTGTGTGGAACGTCATTTCCATATTCTGTTGTTTTGAGACATGCTCTTGCTGTGTAGCCCAGGCTACCTTTGAACTCCCAGCGATGCCTGCCTTGGCTTCTCAAGTGCTGGGATTACAGACCTACAGCACCACATCCAGTGGAGTGTCATGTCTGCAGATCTGGCTTTCAGTGGTTCCAGCCCATCTATGGCACATACTTGAGGTCTGATGTTCTACTTTCAAGAAATTAATGGAAATAAAGTGTGTTCCTTCTCCCATCCCTACCCCTCTTCCCTCTATTGCTCCCCCCCCACTCCTCTTACTCTTCCTTCTTCCTTCTGTAGAAAGAAAGCAGTATTAGCAGAGGAATGAAAATGACAAAGGTCTGTTTGGATTTGTTCTCCAAAGTGAGGCACAGTATAGTCTCCTCCATCCAGAGAAAAAAATCAAAGGATGTCCCCTGATAAACAGGTTTTACTTAACAATTGACTGCCTATATGGTGTTGGTCCCATAAGATTGTAATGGAATTGAAAGATTCCTTTTCCCAGTGACACTGTAGCTGTCCTGATGTCCTGTAGGAACACATCACTGATATGTTCGTGGTGATCCTGGTGTTAGCAGACCTTGTACATAGCCAGCGATAGAAGGCACAGCACCTGTCATCACGTACAGTGCATAAGGCTCAATTGTAATAACGCGGAACTGTGTTACTAGTTTGTGTCCTGTACTATACCCTTTGTAGTTATTGTAGAGAGCGCTTTGGCCATTGGTATGCTAATTTTTAAAAGTGAACCATAGACCAGTCCCAGGAAGGTCCCTCAGGAGGACTGCTGGAGAACACAGCCACTGTTGCTGTAGGGGACAGTGGTGCCCTGTGTGGCATCACCCTCGAGACTTTCCAAGGGGTGAAAGGTAGAGACTGAACGAACGTGGCAGCGTCGATGCCCCTGATCCTGTGTAGGCCAAGGCTAATGCATGTGTCTGTGCCTTAATTTTTAGTTAAAAGTTTAAAAAGTAAAGTAAGTACAATGTTCAAGTTGAATGAAAGAAGTAGATACAATGAGGCTATAAAAGTATTGTGCTTAAGTTTTAGCCAAGTATTATTATAAAGGTTAAACAGTTAAAAGCCACTATTGGCTGGGTGTGGACGCTCATGCCTATGATTGCTGCAGGTTGAAGACCAGCCTGGGTTACAGAATGAGCCAAAGAC
>PVKA01015012.1:7976-51176 GCA_004027165.1 Ctenomys sociabilis
CAGAACTGAGGATTAAACTCAGGCCCTTGTGCTTGCCAGGGAAGCGCTTACTCTATCGAGCCATCTCCCAGCCCTCATGGTACCTTTATATGTAGTTAATATTTGAAGGGACTCAGTGAAATAACAGAGACTCAAATACCTTAGAAAATCCCCAAATCAGCTAGCCCTTAGGAGCTGAAATCACACATAAAAAAAGTGGCTGACGTAGGAGGGCTTGAGGGTAAAGAGTAACTGAGTATTCAGAAGGTGTCCCAAAAGTAGCACCATCACAGCATGACCAAACAAAAGGAAAAATCTGTTAGTTAAAAATAAGAAAAAAGGAAATCTCCCTCCTGCTAAATATAGCCAAACACTTTGGAACTTCTATAAAACAAACACAAAAGGACTCCGAAAAGTAAAGCAAAGACAGGCCAGCCAAGCTGCAGAACCTGAGCAATGATGCAGGAGTAAATTCTCTGTGGGCTCTTTTGGCCTCACAAGGCCTAGACTTGAAGGAAGCCAACAGGTATACACAGAGCCTCCAGCTCCACCCCCTCTTCCTGTTTCTTCTTGATGAAAGCCAGTGAGGCAGAAAACATTTTAGAGAAAATCATTCTATGCCAGCCAAATATCACAGAAAAATCCTTCTCAAGTCAGCAAGACCTGAACAGACAGCCCACATTTCTGCCCTCATCCAGCTAAAAAGGGCATGCTTGTCCCCTTGCTGGATGCTGTCAGGGATGGCGGAGTGGAGGCCAAGACCTTCACCACCACCAGCAGGGATGAGGTCTCTCCAGCACTGTTATCACAGGGCCACAGGGGAGATGCAACAAAGCATCTGCATCCTTCCAGACAGGGTGCCAGCTGTAGAAACCTAGGGAATAGCCTGCACTTCCAATCCTACCCAGCACTCTCTACAAACCAAGCACCGAAAACCAAAAGGTCATTCTACAACTGAAAAATACAGTAACTGATACAGATGAATCAGAAGGCAGTAGAGGCAAACAAAAGAATCAGTAAGCCAGAAGATCGAATAACATTTTGACTCAATCTTAGCAACAGAAAACAAATTAAAAAACATAAAAATATCTGAAGAACAGCCTCAAGGACATGCGGGACTATAACAAAAGATCTAATACTCATGTCACATGTCACAGAAAGAATAGAATAGGACCTAACAATACTTGCTGAAACCCAGAACAAAGGGATACATTAAGACATATGTTGCCTGCAACCTAAAAAAATAAAGAAACCTAAAAGGATAATGAAATTTCTCTAAATGGAAAGAAACAAAGAGAAGAAATCTTAGAAAGTCAGTAAGGAAGAAACCATAATGAAGAGCATCAAAATATAAGCAAATAAAATACTCTTCTCTCTTTAAGTTTTGAAGTGTGAAGCAAGTTAAAATAGCAGCACTGAGCACGTTGGCACATAACTGATTCCTAATTATAAACAAAATAATTAAATTACACACACACACACACACACACGTGTAACATGCCAAGCCACTCTCATAGGAAGCCTGTGGTGAATCAAAAATCAAGAAAAAAATAAATAAATAACAAAACAAAATCAAGAAAGAGGAATATACACATTATTTAGAAACATGAAGATAAATTACTAGAGATGAAGCTCTGAAGATGAGGCTCTGAAGCAAAGGGCTGAAGTGAGAAACAAAGGACAGTTTCTATGGTTATCCCTGCAGGTCTTGCAAGCACAGTGTGACTACAGAACAGTGTACAGGGCCATTTTCCCTTTAAGCCCTTATTCACTGCAGCATTTTCTTTCACAGAAACCTTACATTTCTATAATAACGGAGGGGACTCAAATTGTTACAATTAAGTTACTAACAATCAAAAACAGAGGTTTCCCATTATAAAAAATGATAATTGGCTAAGAGTATAGTCTGATGGTAGAGCACATGGCTACCATGGTCTCAGTCCTGAGCACAAAGATAAAATAAAATAAGATCTTCAATTTTAAATTCAGTACACTTAAAAATTAGAGACTCAGTGATCCTCCTGTCTCACTATTTCTTACTTGTGAAAGTCCTGTCTCTTTCCAAGACAGATGGGTCATTACTATTAATTTTAAAACTCAATTAGGTTTCAGGGGCCAGGCAGATAGCTTGGCCATCTAAGTGCCTGCCTGGCAAGTGCAAGAACCCAGGTTCGAACCCTGGTACTGCATGCCATGTTGGCCCTGCACCAAGCCAGTCACCAAAACCAGGGGTGGTGGCACACACCTATAATCCCAGTGCTGGGAGGCTGAGACAGGAGGATCACTATGAATCTGAGCTGCATAGCAAGACTCTGTACCAAATAAATAAAATATGGTACTGTTTCTTTTTTTTTTTTTTTTTTTGGAGGAGCCAGAGATTGAACTCAGGCCCTTGTGCTTGCCAGGGAAGTGCTTATTCCACTGAGCCATCTCCCCGACCCCAATAAATAAAATAAAATATTTTTAAAAATTAATTAGGTTTTGTTTTATAAATCACTTAGTTCTACAAATGGCCCCACTTAGTGCCTGAACGTCTACAGTATCTGCACGAAGGAGCAGAATGTCTTCCTGATAGTTCTCTCTGGTGCAGTTTATCCCACACATAGAGACAGCTCTACTCAGAGCGGCTGACAGCTGCTTCCCTACCACTGCACTACCTCCCAGCTCTGCTTCTGCTCCCTGAGCCATTTTTGTGCTTTTTACTATTGAAGACAGACATCTGGCCTACCACAAAGTTCCCTTGGTTAAATTCCCTAAGTCTCTACTATGTTCAAGTATCTACACAATAACTAAAGTTATATAATGGTACATGCTAAAGAAGGCTGAATCAAAGGAAAGAATGTAACTACCACTTATAACTATGATATCTAGGTATACTGATACATGCCAAAAATGAGGAAAGAGTTAATCAATACAATGCAAGTATACTATGCAATACTATAGAGGCACAATTATTTAAAATGAGACAGAAAAATAAGCTTTATATATTAAGCAGAAAAGCAAGCTATAGAGCAAAGTATACAGTATGTCTGCAATTTTGTTTAAAAGTATATGTTGGTTATATATATTGTTTGCATATAGAGAAAAAGATAAGCCCTGTCTTATAAAGATCTATTCTGTACTGTTTAATCATGGTTACCCTAAGGAAGAGACAAAGGACTTTTATTTTGCATATTCATGTACTGTTTGATTTATAAGTTTTTATAAACAATTACATAGATTTTGGAATTTTTTTTCTTGGTATGTTTTAGCTATATATTTTGATCATATTCATCATAGGGAAGTTGTACCTGGACAAGATATATACTGCTTCTTCTATTCCCATTCCCTCCCTTCAGTCCCTCATGTATCACATCTCCCTGGCTCTCCTGAAGTACCTGTAGTTCCTCTCCTCACCATACTTGTTTCACTAGTAGGGCTTTTGCCTGTATAGCACCTTTGTTTGGAGTCCACCCAGTAAAAACCTAATCACACTACAAGTAGGCACTTAGAAATTATTTCATCTAGGAAGACTTCTCTGATCACTGCTTCCCTCAGACACAGCTGTAATCTTAGATACTCAGGAGGTTTAGACAGGAAGACGGAAAGCTCAAAGCCATCCTTGACAATTTCTTAAGGTGTGTTTCAAACTCAAATTTACAGAAAAGGACTTAGTATGTAGTTCAGTGGTACAGCACTTGCCTATCAAATAGGAAACCCTGGCATCACAAGCAAACAAAAAGACAAGATCTATAAAGCTTTGTAACATGTATCTGACTCTACATCCACCTCCTCTAATAATCAAGGATTTCTTCTCTGGGTTCTATTCCCAGTAACATACACAAATACACCCATACAAACAGACAAATTCTTCTCACTTGTTTTTGTGCTCCCAATGCTGAATTATGTGTGCACATGAAAATTCATGTTCAACACTTGCTGAATGAATGAATGATTATAATGAGGAAAACTTCATGCAAACACCCACTAAACAATGTCTATTGAGAGGGAAAATCCCAGAAAACAATTAAGTAAGATAGTTTAAAGTTTAATGTGTGAGATCCTAAATGTGATCCCCAGGACTCTAGAAAAAGATTCTGGGGCTGGGAGATGGCTCTGTGGAATAAGCAATTCCCTGGCAAGCTCAAGAACCTGAGTTCAATCCCCAGTTCCACCAAAAAAAAAAAAAGATTTCAATTTATTTATCACCTTAGTCATAAAAGAGTTTTTAAACAAGAAAATGTCTAGATAGTAACAGGGAGAAAAAAAAAGTAAAAAACATAAGATAATATATAATACAATTATAAACTATAGTTTTAAAAAACTGCATATAGAAATGTATCAAAATATTTACAGAAGTAACATCTGGGTGGCAGGAGTGAGGAAAATGGTATTCTATTCCAGTTTCTTTTCTACAATTTTCTAAAACATTATATAACTTTATAGTAAAAAACATAGACCTATTTCCACAGGTCCAAGTTCTCAAATCAGAATGTGATAACTGCACAACTCAACACATAAAAAAGTGAACTGCACACTCAAATCAGTGTATTTGATCTTATCTGAATTATACCCACATGAATAATCTAAGGCCAGGGATATAGCTCTGTGCATAAGCACCTCCCTGGTAAGAAAAGTCATTTTCGATCCCCAGTACTAAAAAAAAAAAAAAAAAAAAAAGAAAAGCAACATCCCTGGCATCTTTAAATCAATAACGTATGCGAATAATGTTAAAAATGTACATGTCTATTCAAAATTTTTACTGTGGTAACAATAAAAAAATATGTTACTGGCCATGATGGCACATGCCTATACTCCCAGCACTTAGGAGGCTGAGGCAGGAGGATTGCCCAGTTCTAGACCCTCTTGGATTTACACAAAACGTATGTTTTAGAAAACTGTCTCAAAATAGTAAAAAAAGAAAAAGAAATGCTCAGGCCTGGAGCCCTAAGGGATCCCCACACTAGTGCTCCCATTCTGTACATCACAGAAGTTTGTGCACAGGCCACTCAGTTCATTAGTGGGCAAAAGTACACTGACAGTCAACCCTCCTCCCCATCCAACCCTTGTAATACCACTTCTGCTTTTATGCAAGCAACAGAAAAGTTATGATTTAATTAACTTTGATCTTAAAAATGCTATTTTATGCCCTTAAGTTCAATTCAAAAAAACAAATCCTGTCTACATAAAATTCTTGAAGTAAGGGCCAGCCAAATAGCTCAGTGGATTAAAGTGCCTGCAAGCAGGCACAGGGGCAGGGAGGGGGTTCAATCCCAGGGCCTGCTGTGCAGGCCCTGCCCCCAGGGTGCACTGAGATGGCAACTGAGACTAGGCATGGTGGTGTGAGCCTGTAATGTTAGCACTTGGGAGGCTGTAAACAGGAGAATCACTTATGAGTCTGATCTAGTAATGAGACCCTAAACACCCTGTAGACCCTTCACTAAAAAATACAGGAAAAAAAAATTCTTGTAGTAAATAGTTACAGAGAGTGAGTGAAATCAACAGGAATTTATGCAACAGCAGATTTCTGCTCCATGTATTTGAGTGAAAGCTTTATTAACTGTATTTCAATGGTGACATAAGCAAGCTTACGATTGCTCAAGTTGCTGAAATTCAAGAACTTAGACAAGGTAGAACAAGATGGCTTCCAAGTGTCTCTCCTAACCTAGACTTTATTCTAAATGAAAGGTCAATAAATCAGGCTAGAGCTGCAATATATAAGCATTCAGTATTGAAATGGCCTCAGGCAAAGCCTGATAGGAATCCAGAATGGCAATGAATTTCTCTCAAGGTACTTCAAGGATATAATGGGCCAAAGATCTACATAAACTATGACAAATTCTATTACTAACAGTTGAATTTTAAGGCTTCAAATATTCAAATATCTACACTGAGATTAGCAAATACACAGTACATATTACTTTTTCTATCTTAACTCATTTTAATACGTTAAATTTAAAATTCCTGAGATTGAAGGTATAGTGCAGTAATACAGGGTTTTGTCTAGGATGTATAAGGCCCTGGGTTCTAATTCCTAGCATTGCAAAAACACAAAATAGAATACAAGTAAAACTTTCTTACCATAAGGAACAGACTGGATGAATATGTGCACTAATTATTTTAGCAATGCCTCTCGTCAAAAAATCCCAGATGACTATTCTGCCATCATTACAGCCAACTGCAAGCAGTGTGCCCCACCTGTTAAAGGTGCAAGTCAGGGCCATACTGATGCAATCCAAAGTGCCATCAGCTTCCTAAAAGGTAAAAGAAACAAAGAAATACAAACAATGGCCAGCTATCTAAATTATTTCTTAAAAGTTTCTATCATTTATGACATTTCTCTTCAATCTAAATTAAAATGCACTACAAAATAACAGCTACATGTCTTCTTATATCTTTTAAGTTAGCTAAAATCAAGACATTTATAAAAACTAAAAAATGTGGAAATAGATGTGGTCAACCCCTTAAATTATCACTTTCATTCTGCCAAAAAAAAATTACTCAAAAGGGGCCAGGGAGATGGCTCAGTGGAATAAGCACTTCCCTGGCAAGGGCCTGAGTTCAATCCCCTGTTCTGCTAAAAAAATAAAATTAAATTAAAAAAATAAGTAAATTATCACTTTCGCTCCTACAAGTCTCCTGGAGGTCAAGTGGACAACATACAACAAAAGTCATATATACAGAGGGTCAGCCAAATAACTCAGCAGATTAAAGCACCTGCCTAGGCAGACACAGTGGCCAGGGTTCAATCCCCAGTGTGCCATGCTGGCCCTGCCCTGGAGTAGGCTGAGACAGCAATTGAGAGTGAGTGTGGTGGCACACGCCTATAATCCCAGCTCTTTGGGAGGCTGAAAACAGGAATAACAGTACCAGTCCAATCTATGTAGTAAGACCCTGTAGACCTCTATTAAAATTAAAAAAAAAAAAAAAGTTACATATATTAGACTAGGAAATATAGTTCTGGGAATTTATCCCCCAAAAGACTATAATAAAGGGCCAGGGATATAGTTCAGCAGGACAGCATCTATCTGGCAAATTCAAGGTTGTGAGTTCAATTCTCAGTACTAAAAAAAACAAGAAAAACAAAGAACAGCCTATATAGAGAAAGAAAATGTTTACATCAGTATTAAGTCATTTAAAATAACTACAATGATTACAATAAAGCATATTCAAGTATAAAGCATATTTACATAAATTATTTTACGTTAAAAAATACTGATGAATACTTGAAAAATTTCAAACACAAATCCATGTATAAGTGATTTTACCATTTGCAAAGAACCCTTCAATTAATGTTTTTAATATAAAGAAAATAAACTAAGATTTACAGCTTCATTGTAAGCTTCCTAGCCAATATTACTTTCCCCCTGCCTAAGTTAAACATCTGATTCCACTGCAAACACCTAATGTTCCTTCGTTACCAGACATAATTGCTAGATAGTTATCACATCCTTCAAATCATGAGAGAACTATACTCTTACCTCTGGATAGTTCTGCCCAAATGACTCTGCAACAAAACAAAGAAAGAGTTGATGGAAAATGCACCACATATCAGGGATCACACAGCTCATAAATGTGAGACAGGCAGATGAATATATATGAGTGAACACATATGAATAACAAATAAGTATATAGATATGTAGATACAAATGATTATTGTCTGCCATGTGCCAAGCCCTAGGCTGCACCTCCAGCACCATGAACAAAACAAAGTACATCGTAGTTGAGCAAGTGAGGTGCAAAAGGGGAACTGATGCCCTTTTGGGGTTTCCTGAGGCCACAATCATTTTCATTTCATTATCACACACAGATAGTTTCTGTCTCCTTTGTTCTCATTATCTGAGTTTTCCTGAGCCTATATGACTTTTGGTTACTGTAACGAATGGAATACAAAAGCAGGTAAGTGAATCTAGCCAATTTCTATTTAGGAAAACACTAGAGAGCTTTGTAAAACATAAAAAATGCCATTCTTCGAAATATTTTTAAAACAAAATATTGGGGCAGGGGAGACAGCTCAGTGGCACAAGAGTCTGCCTGGCAAGCACAAAGTCCTGAGCTTGAGCCACAGTACAAACAAATTAAAATATTCACATAAATATATAATAAACATACTATCAGTATTTTAAAATAAGCTTTTAAAACTATGTTTTAACTTTTAAATTAGTAAGTACCCATAAGTTACATCATACATAAACAAAAGCATCTTTGGAGATCTTCAATTTCTTTCTTTTTTTGGCCAGCTCAGCCTGCCCTTGAGGGCAGGGCTGGAGCAGCATGTGGTGCCTGGGATCAAACCACAGTCCCCTACACCTGCCTAAGCAGGTGCTTTAGACTGTGAGCTACCTCACCAGCTCCAAGATCTTCAATTTCTTAAAAGTATAAAGGTTCCTAAGATAAAAGTTTGGGAAATGTTGACTAGGAAATCCAGGTCTAGTTTTCCCCCATGTTCTCTAGCCATTGCAATTTCCATATTTAAAACAATGAAGAGAAAGAAAAAGCCAAGAATCAAATCAACTCAGTCCCAACTACTCTCTGAAACCGGTATTAACACAACAGCCAATCAGTAGAGATCATTTCCATTTCTGAGGTCTTCATGCAGCGGTCCCTCCTTTTCTGTGGCTTTAATTAACTCGTGGTCCAGAAACATTAAATGCAAAATTTCAGTTAAACAACACATAAGTTTAAAGCTGCATGCTGTTCTGAGTAACATGACAGTGTTTCCCATCACCTCACTCCAGCCTGACAGGCCAAGCTGTCAATCACTCCTTTGCCTTAGTATCTACAATGTTCCTACTATTCACTGTTACTTAGCAGCCATCTTTGTTATCTAAACAACTTTTATAATATACAAACTTACATTACTTAATAATGATCCCACAGCATCATTACTATATATGTACAGGGAAAAAATATAGTGCACCATAGGGTTATTGTAAAAGCAGTGGTTTCAGATTCCCAATGGAGTTTTTGGAACCTATTTTCCACCCATACGGATAGATTACTGTGGAACAGAACTGGGTTGTAGGATAATCTGGTATTGACTAAAAACATTAATTCTCTACTTTCCTTGCTTATCCAAATACTACTTTAGTACAGATGTCTTTCAATGCATTTACTTTGTTAAATTTGGTACTTGCATATACGACAGTATCTGCACATCCGAAGTTTAACTTTGGCAGCAGCCCATATTTGTACTTATTTACACAATTCTCTAAAATTTTTATTATAGTGGCTTTAAAAATATATAGAGATATCTATATCTATCTATCGATCTATCTTTTTTTTTTTTTTTTGCAGAACCAGGGATTGAACTCAGGCCCTTGCACTTGCCAGTCAAGTGCTTATTCTACTGAGCTATCTCCCTGGCCCCTTTTAAACTATATTTTGAGAAGTACAACATCAAGGAACTTATTTCACCATAGGGTGTCTGAAAATCTTTTGAGTGTCAACTTGACTGGACTGATGCCTAGATTAGTAAAGCACTTATTCGGGATCTGTGGAAATGCCTACGAGGATGGTTCCAAAGATGACTGGCATGTGGGCCATCCAACTGAGCAGGGAAGACCTACTTATGAGCAGCATGGTCCAGCAGGGTGGGGCTAGGATGCAACAAAGTGGAAGGAGGAAGAAGCCAGCTGTTGTATGCAAGCATCCTCCACTTAAATGGATATATTTTTGCTGCTGCCATGGCTTATGGATATCAGACTCCAGCTTCTTCAGCTGTCACCTAGATTTACACAAGCAATACTCCAGGCAGCTCCCAGGACGTCAGCCTTAGATTAATGCTACAACATTGGTTCTTTTGGCTCAGGAACTTCCCGCTCCTTAAACTGAGAAGCTACTGAATCCTTTGGCCTGATAGCATGCAGGCAGCCTTTTTGCAACCCCTGATCCTATAAGGCAATCTAATAAATGCCCTTTCATAATATACTACTAATTCTGTCCTCTAGAGAATCCTGACCAATAAATACAGTGTCCAAATAAGACCTCATTTAAAAAAGAAGTCTATTGCTTAAAAGTTCAAAATCCAGTTCTATTGCACTTTATCCTTTATAAAAATTAACAGAAAGCTAACGAGTAAAAACATTAAAAGTAATCAAAAGAAAAAAAGGCCCTACAATTGAAAAATATGAAAGATATAAATAAAGGTAAATAAGTGCAAGGAAAGGTATATAACTTTATCTTCTATGTACCCGACGTGAAATGGATAACCACATTCAATTAAGAAAAAAATGAAAGGAAATGCAGAAACCACTTATCAAGTTATGAATTTCTGAAACAAGATTTTAAAGTTATTAAATTAAAACCTGTAATACAGAAATATAATTAAAAATTATAGCTTCCAGCTGGGCACAGTGGCACATGCTTGTAATTCCAACACTATGGGAGGTTAAAGGAATTTAGACAGCACAGAACAATTATTCTCTCTCTCTTTTTTTTTTGGCAGAACCAGGGATTGAACTGAGACCCTTGCACTGGCCAGGGAAGCACTTATTTCACTAAGCCATCTCTCCAGACAGATGAATTATTACCTACATTATAAAGCAATGTTCACATTGATAAGGAAAACACAACCAAAAACAAATAACAGAACAAGTTATACGAGAAAAAAAATCAGACGGCTCAAACATGACCAAATTCAGTTATAATAAAGAAAATCAAATTAAAGTGAAACGCCACTTTCATGTATAAGACAGGAAAATTTAAGACAGTACTACTGCTTAGAAGAGTGAGTCTAGCTAGTAATAGTAATTCTCTCAAAAGCTATCAAAAATTACCATGTGTTAACTTAAGACACAAGATTTATAAAATAGGATCTCATTTTTGTAAACATCTGTAGAAGAATAAACAAATATATGAGCATGAAGAAAAATATGCTCATGGATGCATGTGTTTAACAATAAAGGGAAAAGATGGGAAAAATCACACCTTAAAAATACATAAGACTAGGCATGGTAGCACGCACTTGTGATCCCAGTGCTTGGGAGACCAAAAACAGGAGGATCACTACAAGTCTGATCTGTGTAGTGAAACCCTATAGACCCTGTACTAAATGCATGCATGCATATATATATATATATATATATATATATATATATATATATACACACACACACACACACACATACATATATATAATGTATATATATATACATACATATATATGTATATATATGTATGTATGTGTATATGTATGTATGTGTATATATATATTTATACACACACACACACACACACACATACATATATGCATTAAGAATTGTTAGAACTATTAGCCAGGTGTGGTGGTACAAACCTGCAATCCCACCACTTGGGAAGCTGAGGCAGAAGGATTGTCATGAGTTCAGGGCCAGCCCAAATTACATAGTGTGACCCTGTCTCAAAAAAAAAAAAAAAAAAAAAATTACAAAAAAGGAAAAAGAATTGTTAGCTCTATTATCTCCTACTTGAAAAACAAATAGCAGATGTGTTATAAACAGTACTAGCTAGACACAGCAGTGTGTACCTGTAACTTAGCAACTCATGAGGCTGAGGCAAGAGATAGTAATTACTTGAGCCCAAGGGTTTGAAGCCAGCCTGGACAACAGTAAAGAACAAAAACCAAGTATCTATAAATTTATGGGTGGGGAGCGGAGAGATAGCTCAATGGAATAAGTGTTTGCCTGTCAAGTACAAGGTCCTGAGTTTGACCCCTGGTGCCACCAAAAATAACATAAATAATAATAACAGTAACTTATGTATAAATATGTTTATATAAGCAAAGAAAAACATTAAAAAACATTTAGGGTGGAAGAGAAAAATACTTTTGTCTGCCAAAGAACTGCCTATATTTGTACTGTTTCTGCTATTTTAACAAATGTCCTACATTTGTTAACCTGGAAAACATCAAAGAAAATGACATTAACAGGTCAAAGACCCACGCGCTTATCCAGATATAAACTGGAAATGATCTGGCTGATCATTTATCTGAAGTGCTTCAACTTCCATTTGTTATTGATAGCTACCATTTATTGAATTTTTATGTTCAATCCCATACTGTGGCTTTGAGATTTTATCTTATTGGATCCTGTCAACTCACTATTAAATGGGTATAATTACACTTTTTTCCAGATAAAACTCAGTGTAAAGGTCAAAGTATTTCTCAAGTTCACATAGTCAAAAGCCAGTAGAATTATCATTGATCCAAAATCCATACTCTTAGCTCCCTCATAACTATACTAAAAGTCCTAGAACACCGCCCAAATTTAATGTCAACATCACTACTAAATGACTTACAAAACATTTGTTCAGTCTTTCTGTGTGAATTCTTTTCTTTTCAGAGATGAACAGTGTGGTTCTGTGCATCAACTCCATCAGAGCTAAGGAATGGGATTCAAACAAGCAATGGGAACTAAGCAAGTGACCTAAAACCTTGACCTTACAAGGGCTTTCTTCACAACAATTTTATTTGCCCTTAAAAATTCCTTTTTGCCTTAGAAGCAAAAGAAAAATAAGAATTTCAGTATTCCATTTATCCTTTACCTATAAAGCTCAAGCTAATCAACAAAGACAGCTGATGCAACATAGCACCTAGCCCAAGAGTCCTTGTTCTTCACTCTCCAATGCTTTTTTGTTGCCTCATTTGTATCACATTGGCCCTCAACCATCATAGCTTTCAAGCACTATTCTTAAAGGCCGCGGTCACCTTGTATGTCCACCTTTGGCTATCTGCCTTTTTTCCCCCCTGGTACCAGGGATTGAACTCAGGACCTTGCACTTGCCAGGCAAGCACTTACTCCACTGAGCTATCTTCCTGGCCTTGGCTGTCTTTTTGTGTGTGCCTTTCTGGAATCTGAGCTCAGACAGCTTTCTGTGAAATCACATGAACATCTTCAGGGATCTCTTCAGATCTTCCTTTTCATATCAAGATTCTTTCCCTAAACTGCCTTGTGATGGTCCAGGTCTCTTAAGCTTGTCCCATGAAGTAATATCTATTCTCTGAATTATTTAACACACAGCTCCTTAAAGACTTAATTACAGGAGCTCTAAAATTTCATGACCTTTTCTCTCAAAGAGTCTTATTTATAAAAAAAAAAAAAAAAGTCTTTATTTATTTTCTATTTATCAACCATTTCCTCCTGTTTTAACAGTTTAGGATGTGAGTGGCAGCTTCCATTCTGCTTCCTCTAACAGGTTATAACTCCAGTATTTCTTTTAGAGAAACGCAACTCTCAGGTGTAGATAACTGATCTCACTCTATCCTCAATCCAAACTGCCGAAGTTCCTACCTCTCCATGGCTCCACTCTTGCTCCCTACCATCTTTTACAAAGCCAGCTCCAGAGGCAACTTTCTGAGCCCTGGAATGTATCACATCATTCACCTGCTAAAACCTTCCTTGCTATGAAATGCATAGAACTCCTAAATCTAGCTGAAAACTTCATTCTGGTTCCAAGCAGTATTTTCCTGTTGGATTTTGGCTAATTCCCCATCAACACCTATAACAGAACCTCGATTAGCCCATCTTAGGCCAGCTGCTAACTACTGATCATATCTGACACACATATTCACACCTCAGGTTTGTCTGCCATTACACTGCTCTCCAGTTACCTTCTCCAGTCCATCCTGAGAAAACCCTTCTTCTCCCCACACTGGAGTTGAGGTCTGAATCCAGGTCTTGAATGTATAGGACGAACCCTACCAGCCAGCTATAGTCCCAGCCCTCTACCTCACCTTTAATGTCTAAGTAGCACCTCTGTAGAATCTCCCCAAATTCTACAGCCATTTCCACCAGCAATGCAATATTAACTGCTCTTTCAGCTAGATTTTCATAATGCACTAATTTATTACAATGCCATATTACAGTTATTTAATTATGTTTCTCTCTCCTCCTACTGATATTTATCCAGGGCAAAGGCGGCATCTTCAATGTTTTTCAAGTGGCAGAATTCAATCTATCATTAATAGATAAATGAGCTGAGTAGCAACACATTTTTAATAGATTAAAACAGAAATATCAACGGGTTAGATTAAGCATAACAATTACTAAATCCAATTCTGAAAAATTTAGTTATATGGACATGTACAAAAATAAGTTGTGACAGAAAATGTACCTCTTACTATGAGTGGCAGTAAAAATAAGCTTAAAATTCTATCTTATTAACTTTATGTCTCCAGTGCAAACTGGTTGATCCACGGCAAGGGTTCAAAGTAGTTGAGGGGCCTGGGAGATGGTTCAGTGGAATAAGCACTTCCCTGGCAAGCGCAAGGGCCCGAGTTCAATCCCTGGCTCCACAAAAGACAGTAGTTGCATCAGAAGTTAGCAATATCTTACCTAAGGACCACATCAAAAACACATTCATGTTCTTTATCATGGTTTCTAGTATGCTCACAGTCATGCCCCTTGTGTTTTTTTTTTTTTCTTTTTATATGCAAGCGTTAACTTTCCAGATTTAAAGTTTAGAGTCATTTCTAACAGAGATTTTTATCTTTTAAACCCAGACTTCTTTTACATTAACTAACCTTCTAATGCTACACACTTGTCCATAAGTTTTACCCTCATGAATCTTCTGTATCATTCAAGAAAAAAATATTTCCCAGCTTTGGAGAATAGATTAGTGGCTGAATGTGTGCTTAGCATATACAAGGTCCTGTGTTCAACTCCTAACATCAAAAACAAATAAACAAGAAACATATCCATGACCCTGCTATCTCCTACAAAGAATTGAGCCTATTAGCCTTTCTTCACATTTCAAAAAAAATAAGTCAACACTTTTTGTCTCCTCCACTTTCCTAAAATCACTGTATAGTAATTGGCCTTCAGCTCAGGATGCTGAGGAGCCCAAGCTGCCTTAGCACTAACCATAGCACCCCTTTGTTAACTCAGTTTCAACTGCTCTACAACTGGCTTCTATGGAAAGGTACTCTACTAACTTGTTCTTTCTTCTACCTCTTTTTTTTTTTTTTTTTTTTTTTTTTGGTGGAACCAGGGAGTGAACTCAGGCCCTTGTGCTTACCAGGGAAGTGTACATGCCACTGAGCCATCTCCCAGGCCCCAAAGATTCAGCCTTATTTTATTTATTTATTTATTTTGGTGGAACTGGGGATTGAACTCAGGCCCTTGTGCTTGCAAGGGAAGTGCTTATTGCACTGAGCCGTTTCCCCAGCCCCACTTCTACCGCTATGTAGAAAAATACAAGACACTTGAAAACATGCCTAGCCAAGTACCATACAAGTGGTAGCTAATTTAATTATTCATCCTTCTCATCCCCTAAATAATAGATAACTAGCCAATATTTTGTTTTCAAAATGTTCTTCCCATCCATGTTCTCCCCTAGTCATCTACTTATAAAGTTTCAATTAATCCACCTACAGAACTATTATAAACCTGTCATAATCCAAACATGTCTCCTGAACTCTAGGTCCAAAGCTGAATCTCTTTCCAAACGCCCTTAAATCTTACAAATAACACTATTATTTAATCTCATTATTTTTCCCTTCACTTTCTTCCTTTACCATCATTATATGCAATCAATCAATTCTCAGGTTCTGTCAACCCTTCCTCCTCAATCCCTTTTCTTCCCACTTCCCAGGTCAGGCCTTCCTTATCACGCATCTTTTGGGGTTCTCCAAACTAGTTTTATACCCCTCCAAGACTCAACTGCTCATTACTGTCAGATAAACTGCACAAATAAGAGCACCAGTTGAGCTACTTAGATCAAACCCTTCAATGGATCCACTTTCCTTTAAAAATGCAAACTCTAAGCTGGGCTAGGTGGTACAGGCCTGAAATCTCAGCACTGGGGAGCTAAGGCAGGAAGATCCCCAGGAGTTCAAGGTCAGCTTGAACTGCTTAGCAATACCCGACTTCAAAAACCAAAACACCTGGTCCCACATGCCCTACCAGCTTGTCACCACCCAACTACCCCCCCCCCACTGAATTGGCAACCAAGTTGGAGGATGGTGGTGCACTCCTGAAGTCCCAGCTCAGGGGAGGCTGAAACATGAGGATCACTACAAGTCTGAGCTGCATAGTGAGAACCTGTACCAAATACATAAATTTTAAAAAAAGGAATGAAAGAAAAAAAACAAAACTCATCCACATGCCAAGCTGGCCTTGCCCCTGGGGCAAGCTGAGTAGGTGACCGAGTCCAGGGTGACAGAGGCCAGGCATGGTGGCAGAGGCTTGTAATCCAGCACTGGGGAGGCTAAAAACAGCAGGATCATTATGAGTCTGAGCTGCATAGTAAGACCCTGCACCAAACCCATAAAAAATAGGGGGGGGGGGGAGGACACACATACACAACACAATTTTCAAGCTGGTGTTCAACAATGTCCACAAAACTGGGCTGGGGTTAAAAAAAAATGTACACAAAATGGCATCAACACCATCCCTTGGTATTTCTTTCATTACAGCACCCAAACCCAGGCCAAACAAGAAAATTCTTTAGGTCTTCTCTCACTTACATCTTAAACATATTACCAATGAGATATCCCTGTATCTTCAATTTTGTTAATATTTTACCAACCTTAAATATATACTCAAAACCCAAGTCCTCCACAGACTTGTGATGGGGGGAGGGGGAGAAGTGCTCCTCACTGCCTTAGTCCCTGGTCCCAAAGACATTAACTCCATCTTCTAAATTTTCTTACCATGTGGTAAAGACTCTTATAGGTCTATGTTCTGTAACATATAGTGCCTATTTATATAATTACTTTAAACCCTCTTCTTAAGAAGACCCCCTAAGAGGCAAAGACCATTTCTTAATTTAACTTTGCAGCCCTTTGGCCAACATATCTAGTGAATGTTTCTCTTTTTGTGAGTAACCTAATTTTTACTGTAAAAAAGTGTAAAAGTTCTCCAAAACCTCAGATATTCCAAGACTGACACGCTAATAGTCCTAACAGAAGTCCAGAATAGGTCGGGAATAAAGCTCAGAGGAGCCTGACTGGCAAGTGCAAGGTCCCGAGTTCGATCCTCAGTATAAAAAAAAAAAAAAAAAAGGTCCAGAAGAAAGGTCCAACTAGGAAGAGAAGAGAAGTATAAAGGAAATGACAGAGTGGTTGGCAAAAAGAAATTATCTCTATAGATCACATTTTGTGCATTCTACACTGTCCCTGGCAGTTAGGGACCTCAGTAAAAGCCAAGACAACTAACTGGACTCCAGAACCAACTATGTCACTTGCTTGCAATAGTGCCTAGTCCCAACCCTCTGAACCTTTTTTTTAAACTATGTTCAGTGAGGTGCTTCAACTAGAAGATCTCCAAGTCCCCTCCTCAGGCAACTATGGTTTCTACAGAGTTAAACAAACTGTCCCGGCACCCAAGCCCCTGACAGGTCTTCACAGCTTCGCCCCGGGGCTCACTTCCTCAAATTCCAACCCCAACAGCTTGGGTCTGGTCTGCTCTGGGCTACTTTAGCGCCTGCGATCCAAGTAATCACAGCCAAGTCATAAAGTGTCTGTCCTTATCACCGCACAACTGATCTGGAAAAAAAGCTTCAGAAAAGGAGTTCATTCTCGGGGGTAAGCTGGGTTTCCGCCTGATGCTGCAGCTCCATCCCTATAAGCGCCCAATAATCCATCGCAGAACAGTGTCCCTCAGGTTACAGCCCGAAGCCCCTCCCTCCCGGGTTCCCTCCTCTCCAGTACCGAGTGATCCTCTAAGACGCGACCACAGCCCTTCTCACCGAGCAACTCGAGGTTCATCCCTGCGGACTTCAGCCGCCTAGATTTAGCTCCGGCAACAACTCCTTGGTCTCCGCGGGCTTCTAAGACCTGCGCCTAAGCGTCGGGCGCCGCAAACACCCGGGCGCAAGCTCCGAAGACTTTCAGACTTAGAAGGCCCCGCCGCTTCCGCTTTCCTCCCCGCCTTCCATGGTCTTCTCAAGAGGCTTTCCACAAATATGCCTAACCGAAAGAAAGAATGAATTCTCTTGGAGTCAATTAATTGTTACGCTTTGAAGGTTTAACAGTGTTAAAACTTACGTCTTTAAAACATGCAGGAGTTTAAGGTTTTCTCGCCGGGAACACAGACACAGGTGAGAAATAAATTTCAGGCATAAAATTAGCCTACTAACCCCTTGATCTGTTATGTGTGCCAGAGCACCGTCCGGGCGGACCACCCCAGAGTTGACAGGAAAGGTTCCGGGATGTTCCCGCTGACATACAAGAGCGGGAAAGGTCGGCCTCTAGTGCCGGTATTGGAGCACAACAGATGTCGAGGCGCGTTATTGGCACCCTGTATGTAGAAGTTTCATGAAAATGATTTCCCATTTGTAAAGGTATGTCATTGATAGCACAGAAAGGTACGATAACATTTGTTAGTCCTTTACCTAAGGTTTTACCGTGTACCAGACATTAATTAGGATACTGGGAAAAAGAATAGGAGAAGTGAATTGAGTTCCCTGGGGGAAGCTCAATCAGGCAAAGCCCTGATGCCATACACAAAACAATTAAAGATCAACGGATGGCATAGCGAGGGTGGAGGGAGATAAATTTTATGTAAACAAAGTTATGACTGTGGCTGAGGTTCGCTGCGGAAAGTGGGTTCCAGGTTAGAACCCACCGTGTAGATACAATGCCAATAATCCCAGCTCTACCCTAACTCACTGCCCCCCTTCAGCGGTATTCAATCCTCTGTGCCTCCGTTTTCTTATATGTAAAATGAGTGATAATATTAATACTTATAGAGTGGTAAGCACTGTAGGTGGCAAATACCCAGCCAATAGTAACTGTTACTTACGAATCATCTTCCTTTTTACATTACAGTATGTCATTTGCTTCAGCCCATTAGGGTAGCTGTTAGCCCCACTTGACAAAACACAGTAATAGAGTTGCAGAGATACTAGGTAGTTTGTGCTCCTCCCCATATCCAAAATATTGAAGTATCTAAAATGCTGTGCTTCTAGCAATAGGAGTAATTCAGCACACTCTTGCCATCATTTATTAATAAAACAGTTAAGGACTACCAGGGAGAGTGGTGGGACAGCAAGCTGGGATGACAAAGAAAAAAAAAAAAAAACTCCTGAGTGCAAACTATGTAGCATGGCATATTGCAAAAACCGCTTTATGAGACCTGATAGAGCCAAAAAAGCAGAATGTTTGTATGAGTTGTTACCAAGGAAAACGCAAAGTAACCCCTCTAGCTTTGCTTACTCTTAGTAAACTTAGTTACTAATTTTGTACGTCACATGGGTGGACAATAAATTATTAATGTCCCACTAGCTTTTCTGTAACACTTCTGACATCACAGTTGCCTAAGTTGCTTCTCACAGGCCAGAAGGCCACTTTGCTTGAGAACACTGACTGATTCTTCACTCAGTCTGATGGATGACTCAGGTAAGATAAAAGGCATGGCAGCTCTGTCTTCATATTATTTCAGTCCCCCTTAATATTGTAACAGGGAGTCAGATTCTACCAATTCTGCTTGTAGAAAATGTTGATCATTTTAGAAATGTTTTGTCCAATACTGTGACACAGAGTTCATTTGACCTGTTGACCATTGTATTTGGATGTGTTTTTCTGCCCCACTCCTGGGCTCTCAGCACTAAAAGTCCTTCAGCCCTTCCATAAGTCCAGATGCCAGCTGCGGGAGTAACTCAGCAATTCTTGGACGAAGTTGGCCACCTGTTAGCCCACCAAGTACAAAGTCAAGATATTCTGCTCAGAATGATCACACAAGATATAGAAAAACTTACTAGCTTGTAGGATGAGTTGACCATAACCAGTCAATAATCCAAATCCATCACAATAAGAAACGTCTTTTAAAGCCATGCCCCCAGCCAGTGAAAATTACTACACTTTAGCCCATCCCCACAAAATTGACAAAAACCTGCTGCTGTCTTTACTTGGTTACTCAGTCAACCAGTTTCTTTCTCCCTTCAGCCAAAACTCATTTGTCTGAAGCCCCCCTCTTTACTTGGTTACTCAGTCAACCAGTTTCTTTCTCCCTTCAGCCAAAACTCATTTGTCTGAAGCCCCCCTCTTCCCAATAAAGCTTTGCCTATGAAGGAATATGTATGATTGCAATATTGGTCCAATCTTGTTTCTTTTCTATGGTTCAAAATCCCCTTGTCAAGTATCATAAAACCACTCTTAAACTCTGTTTTATAAGTGAGAGAATTACATTAAATTTATTTGTTAATGAGGGTGAAGAGCTTTTCACTTAGGTGACCTATTGGTATCCTTATCTACTTTTTTAGATGAGGATATTTATTGTGTAAGTTTGTTGGGATTTCCCCCCCCCCCCCGGGATTGAACTCAGGACCCTGCACTTGCCAGGCAAGCACTTTTTCTACTGAACTATCTTCCCAGCCCCTCATGTAAGTTTTTTGAGACAAGATCTTGCTATGTAGCTCAGGTTGGCATGAAAATCATCATACTGCCTCAACCTTCCACGTGCTGGGATTACAAGCATATGCCACCATGCCTGGTCCTCTTCTTACATGATTTTTGTTTTCGTTTTTATGTGTAGTCCTGAAACCTAGGACCTTTACCCTGAGCTATATCCCCAGCCTTTTTTTCATTTTGAGACACAGTCTCATTAAGTCTCTAGCCCAAGTAGGACTTGAACTTGTGATCTGCCTGCCTCCCAGACAGCTGGAATTACAGGCATGTACCTGCACACTAGGCTCTTATACATTTTTTTAAGCAAGTAATCAAGTTTCTGTTTAAGAAATAAAAATTTTTAGCCTAGCACAGTGGCACATGTCTGTAATCCCAATATCTTGGAGGCTGAGGCAGGAGAATCGCAAGTTTGAGCCATGAAAAATAAATAACATGAAAATTTTTATCCTGGGCATTGTACCTACACACTTGTGTACTGAGTTACACCCTTAGTACAAGAAATGGAATTTTTAAAGACAGTTCCAAATACAAATTAATTTTAAAGGTAGAATGTCTTCAGGAGTTTAATGCAGTAGGCCTATGGATAAAGGAGAAAGGCCTGAGTAAAAGGCGTATTGGAGGAGATGAAAGGCAATGCATTCATGAGTGATGTAAGAGGCAGAATTGATGCACAGAATAGACCTTTGCAAGTGGAAGTTAGAAGGGTCTCATGAGTTTCACATATTCCTGTGTTTTTAGTTTGGGTGGCTCCATTTACCAGCATAGAATATAGGCAAAGGAAAGGTCCAGGTGCAGACATGTTGGGGTGAAGGAGTGCATGAGACATCCAAGTGACTGTGCAGGCTCGGAATTCAAAGAAGAGGTCTAGGATACAGAGTACCATACTTCATCATTTCATTTGGGGATTTTCTTGAGGATTAAAAAAAAACTGATATTATGTTCTTTGAGTGACAAGAGGGACAGTTAGGACTACTGGGAAACAGGGAAGTTAGAATAGATTTAAGAATAAGGAGGGACTCAATGACTTAAAGTCTAGTCCACTTCATTTTTACACTCAAAGCCTGTCATGTCTCATTGAGAAGGCATGTGCAGGGGAGGGCTTCTGTCCCAGCAAAGAGGTCACAGTTGGCCTATGGGCAAGGTCTTCAAGTAACTCTTCTCCTGCTGGCCAGTAGCCTAGGAATGTGTACACTGGCGCTGTAGCTGGCTACATCTGCAGAAAAATCATGATGTTGAAAGTTTGACGGCATCCAGCTAGATGCTAGGCATGATCTAGGCCCACGTTGAAATGATTGGTGAGAGTATGGTACTGCCTGGTTAGCGCATCAATTCTAACATGTACGTTTTCATATCCTAAAATGTCTTAAATATTGTACCTTTATTGAATGAAAAACTAACTGATGAGTTTTACTTTGCAAGTGTTAGTTGGAGCTTATTCATACAATTAACTGTGAAAAGAAGGTAACCAGATGTGTGTTGAAGATAACAAGAAATGTAATAGTCTTCCATCTTGGCCTCAAGAAACTTGTACCTGTCTTTCTACCTTTATGTGAAAAAGAACTTGGTTCATATCTAAGCTGAAGTTACTTCTCATTAAGATTTTGGATGTCCAACCAGGAGTGGTGGGACATACCTGTAATCCCAGCACTCAGGAGGCTGAGGCCAGTGGATTGCTATGAGTTCAAAACCAACTTAGGCTATTGTGTGAGTTCAAGGCTAGCCTGAACAGCATGAGATACTGTCTCAAAACAACAACAGTAAGAATAAAAAGATACTATGTGTTCTCCCTGAATTAGGCCAGCTAATTCATATCACTTTCACATGAAAAATCAGCAATCTGGGTTGGAAATGTAGCTCAGAGTTAGAGGGCTTGCTTATCATATTCAAGGTCTGGGACTGATCCCCAGCATTGTAAAAGAAAATCAGGACTTCTCTGGGTGGAGCACTTCCAGCTAGCACATGCTCCAGGCAGTTTGCTGGAGTAGCATGGGAATGTTTAAAGGCTCCCAGGTGACTCATGTCTTAATATGGTTGACAACTACTACAGTATGAGCTGGCAGTGTCACCAAAGTGATTGACTAAAGTAGGAATTCTGACCACAAAATGAGTTGGACTGGAACAGAATCAAGTTCACTAGTTACATTCAATGTTGACTTCATGGGGAAATCTGATTCAGTTCTTATGCAGTTTGCCTTGTGAACAGAGTCATAGAAAGAATCAAGTTCATGACCCAAGGCATGATTCTATGCTTCTAGTTGTATAGATGCACATATTTCCTATACATATCTCTATGTATATATTCCCTATATAATAATGCATATCTTCTATGTAATATCTCATATATATATATATACTCTACATATATCTCCTATATATGTGTGTGTGTATATATATACACACACACATATATAGGAGATATATGTAGAGTATATATATATATATATATACACACACACATCCCTGTGTGTATATGTATATCCTATGTATACTTTCCTCTTTATATATATGCTATATATCATCTCTATATATGCCCTATATATATATCTTCCATATATATATCTCCTATATATTGCATATATATCCTATATATTGTATATATGTATAGTATCTCCTCTATAGACCTTTGTATTTCATATATATTTTAAATATGTGTATTTTCTATATATTCATGCTCCATATATAACTCCTGTATTTATATATCTCCTGTATATATATATCCAAATATGTATCTCTTATATAGATCACCTCTTATATAGATCTCCTTTCTATATATCTCCTATATATCTCCTGTATATGTCATATACATTTAGATGTGTATGTGTGTGTGTATGATATATACTTCCAACAGTGGGAGAAATAGATATACATAGTCTGAAAGTACTGTTTACAATTGCAAAATATTGGAAGCAATTTTGAAAATTTTATTTTTATTCATTCTGTAAAATTGAGATGGTTTTGTCAGGACCTAAAACTGTTCCAGCTTTTTCATTTACTTGTAGATAAAAACTAAGTTCTTTCTAAAAAAATCCACATCAGCTCATTGCAATCTCAGAATATCATCAGCAGTAATACAGCTTATGAGCCTCCATTTATCTCTCACACTTATTAAACTTTATTTACAAGGTGTTTTATGATTCCTAATAAATAAAAGGCATATGTTAGAGATGGGTAATAAAACAATTTTCCACTAAGAAACTTTTATATTATAAGGTATAAAACCTTAATAGAGAACCTTACTTCTTCAGAAAGATAGAGAAATGAGAATAAGTGTAAAAGACTCCATGTTAGGGCTGAGGATATAACTCAGTGGCAGATCACTTGTCTAATGCCATAGGAAACTGGAGTTCCATCCCTAGCATCTCAGAAATGAAAACAAAATCCACTTTATGCAGTTTCATGACAAGAAACTTAAAAAGGTTAAAGGAAATTTAGGGTTTTCTTGAAATATTTATATACTTCCCAAAGAGGGGAAGGAACCAGACTATTAGCTGTGGGGGATACTTAATCCATTGTAGATTCCTAGGCTCTCTATCACTCAAGACTTTAAAAGAAATTTCTGGCACATGAAAAGTTATTGAGATAGTGTCCCAGACATTTAAAACCTTTTTTGTGATTGCATGTCTTTGTCAGTGGTCACCAGCTTACTGCCTGGGGAAGAGGCAGTGAAAGAGGTCCAGGAAGTAAGCTCACTGGGTGGAGATTGGAATGACCCAGAGAGCAAAAGCCCAGCAAAGGGAGGTTAGCAGGAGTTCCTGGGCAGAGACAGCTGGTTGTTCTCAAATCCGAATGGGACTGCTGTGGCCACATCCTCCCATTTTTCAAAAGAAGCTGGACACAGATTTTGTACATAAAATCTCTCCATTTTTAAGTCATTTCCAATGACTTGTTATGAAAAGTTACAAAAATATGTGTGGGCTAAACAGTAAATCTTGAGGTCTTTCCTGATATATAGGCCATCAGATGGATATTAGCAACTTTTTGTAATTACAGCAAAGACCCTCCTTACTCCAAGACTGTTTGTCTCATCCAATCTTTTCAAAAGAATTACCTTAGTAGATAATATCACTTAATCATGTTGTGAGGAGCGAAGTATTTTTATTATGAGGAATAAGATGGAGATCCAGTGTAATTTTATACAAATGAGCAGCCTGTTTTCTCAACTTCATTTAAGAAGCACTCTCATTTTCCCCGAGTACTTGAAATGCTATCTTTAGATTGAATGCCTGTCAGTCTGTCATGTCTATACATGTCAATGAATCATAATTTCCATTATCTTAATTTTAAATTGTTTGCCATCTGTTAGCATTATATCCTTTTTATTATTGGTCATTTTCTTGTTTATTTCTTGCATTTGCAGAACTGGGTTTAAGCTAACAGTGCTCTGCCATTGAGCAGTGTCCCTACTACTATTTATTTTTTGAGACAGGGTATTTGTTGCTTGGGTAGATTGCCAAGTAATCTACAAGTATTACAGCTCCAACTGTAATACTTCTGCCTCAGTCTACTGAGTAGTTTAGAATACAGTCATACGCAACTATGCTTAGTCTTCTTGTTTTTGTTGTTTTGATTTTGGTGCCGAAACCTGTATAATCTTGTTTTTTTAAATACATTTTTGCTAGGGGCTGAGAGATAGCTCAATAGAATAAGCACCTACCTGGCAAGCTCAAGGTCCTGAGTTCAGTCCTTGGTACCACAAAACAAATAAATAAATAGATAATTAAATATTTTTCTTTTTTCATATATTTATTTCAACTTGTGAACTTCAGAATAAGCTGGGGGGTTGTTTATTTATTTGTTTTCTTTTTCTAATACTAGTTAGCATTCTCACCAGCTACATAGGCCCTTCCTCTTGATGATGAAAATGGGAACAAAAGCAGTAGTTGACTATACAGGCAGAAGCTGTGACTGGAAAGCAAAGGAACATAAGGGCTCCAGCATGAGCAGTGGCTGGAGAGAACTCTGAGGCAGAGCAGCAGCAGACTGCTCCCCACACACTAACGCAGGAAGTCAGCTTTCAAGGGTTAGCTGAAGTGGACCAGAATCTGGTCAGTCATTATCTCAGTCCTGGTTTCTTTCTTTCTTTCTTTCTTTCTTTCTTTCTTTCTTTCTTTCTTTCTTTCTTTCTTTCTTTCTTTCTTTCTTTCTTTCTTTCTTTTTAGCACAAGTTTGTAGTACATAATGTTCACATTCTCTGTGGGGAGTTGGTACATGTGCATAACACGTCTTGATCTTTTTTCACCCTTGCTCCTCTCTTCTCTCCCCCTTCCTCCATCTCTTTATCCTCTTCCACTCTGAGAAAGATCTTATCGCCCTGCTTCCTATTGTATGTCTTTTATTTTCCTCTTTGTGTTTTTGGTTTCCTGTGTAAGAGAAATCCTGTGATATTTAAGCTCGTGTTCCTGATTTATTTAACTTAATATGGTCTTGAGACCACAATGCTCCTTGCCTCTTCCTACAGTGCCATTATCCTTCATTGTGCCAGAACAGTACTTCATTGTGTGTAAACATCTCCCTTTCTTTTCTTTATTATGTATTTGGTACAGGGTCTCACAACACAGCTCGGACTCATAGTGATCCTCCTGTTTTCAGCCTCCCCAACACTGGGATTACCGGCATGTGCCACCGTGCCTGGTCTCTGTGGCTGGCTCAGTGCCCGTGCAACAGGGCCATCACTGCATGTGGTGCTCGAAACCAAAGGACCAAAGTTCAATCCCCAGTACCGCATGCCTTGCTGGCCCCGAACAGGACGTGGTGCCAGACACCTGTAATCCCAGCACTGCAGGGATAGTTGAGACAGGAGTATCAGTCTAAGTCCTGCTCTGTAGGTTGTTTTTTAGTCTGAGTTTTTTTTTTTTTTTTAATTTTGGAGTTTATTGTTATCATTGTTCTTGCTGTCCAGAAGCTTTTTAATTTGTTATGATCCCATTTGTTGATTTTTGGTACTATCTCCTGTGTAACCTGAGTTCTGTTTAGAAAGTCCTTGTCTATGGCTATGACTTCAAGAGTTTTAAATATTTTATCTTACAGCTGAGCACTTCTGTTTTAACGTTTAGATCTTTGATCCATTTTGATTTTAGCTTAGTACCTGGTGAGAGATATAGGTCAAGATTCAATTTTCTGCATGTGGGTAATCAGTTTTCCTAGCACCATTTATTAAAGAGCCCATCTTTCCTCCAGTGCATGTTTTTGGTCCCTTTGTCAAAGATCAAACAGTTGAATATCCTTAAGGTTGCTTCTGCATCCTCTGTTCTGTTCCACTGATCCTCATGGCTGTTTTTGTACCAGTACCATGCTGTTTTTAATCATAGTAGATTTGTAAAATAACTTCAAATCCAAGATTGTGATGTTTCTCATTTTGTAGTGTTGCCAATGATTGATTTCACTATTCTTGGTCTCTTCTGGTTCCATATGAATTTTAAGATTGTTTTCTGCAATTCTGTGATGAATGCTATTAGTATTTTAATTGGGGTGGCATTGAATCTGTATAACGATTTTTGAAGTATGGCCATTTTTTACTATATTGCTTCTGCCTATCAAAGAACATGTAATATTGTCCCTTTTTGTGATGTCCTTTTTAATTTCCTTTTTCAGAGTATTGTAGTTTTCAATTTAAAGGTCATTCACTTAGTTATTTAGGTTAATTCCTAAGTATTTAATTTTTCTTGATGCTATATGGATGGTATTTTTCTTAATTTGTTTATAAGGTCATATTGGTCAGGAGCACTACTGATTTTTATGGATTGGTTTTTTAAGTTTTGATTTTTGAGATAGGGTCTTGCTATATAGTTCTAGCTGGAGCCCCTATAGAACACAGGCTGGCCTAGAACCTACAAAAATCTTCCTGCCTTAGCCTATTGAGTGCTAGGATTACAGGAGTAATCATGCCCAGTAGTGGGTTGGTTTTGTAACCTGCTACATTGACAAATTTGGCTATTAATTCTAGGAGTCCTTTAGTGGGTTTTTTGTTTGTTTTTTGGATTTCTTATATAAAGCATAATGTCATCTACAAATAACAATTTGACCTCTTCCTTTCCTATATATTTTTTTTTCTTGCCTAGATTTTGTTAATGTCTATGTTTTTCTCATTATTTACTTTATTGAAAATAATAATTATATAGAAAATTAAAACCAGGGAAATGGCTCAGTGGAACAAGCGCTTCCTTGGCAAGTGCAAGGGCCTGAGTTCAATCCCCAGTTCCACCAAAGAAAAAAGAATAAAACAAGTGAGTATAATTTTACTCGTTGCTATTATGAACCATTTAAGAAATCTCTTCATGCTACATTTTAAAATACATCTATATAATTGATTTTAATATCTGATAAAAAAGAAAATGAAAAATTGTAGACAAATATTAAAATGTGAAAGAAGATGTAGACAGTGAAATTTAGAGAAATATTGTTGAAATGAATACATGAGCTTAATAGATTGCACGTTGTAAAAAATTTTTTACAAACTTTAATGAATATAACAAAAATTATCTAAAATAAAAATGAAGAAAAAAGAATTTACAGATCAATCATATAATAGTTCACTCTGTCAAGTAGTATATTGAACAGAAGTGGTAATAGTGGACATCCTTGTCTTATTTCTTACTATAAAGGGAAAACTTTCAGTCTCCCCATCTAATATGATGTTGGCAGTAGTTTTGCCATAAATGGGCCTTTTTTTTTGCAGTACTGGGGATTGAACTCAAGACCTTGTACTTGCCAGGCAAGTATTTGTTCTACTGAGCTATCTCCCCAGCCCCATAATGTTGGTTTTTTGTTTTTTGGTTTTTTTTTTTTTTGTCTTTTTGAGACAGGGTCTCACTATGCAGCTCAGGCTGGCCTTAAGCTCACTTTGTAGCTCAGGCTGGTCTTGAACTCACAACAATCCTCCTGCCTCAGCCTCCCAAAAGTGCTGGGATTACAGGCATGCCCCACCACGCCTGGCTCATAATGGGGTTTTTATCAGGTTGAGATAAGGTTGTTCTAGGCTTATTTCAGTATTTTTTATCATGAAAGAATATTGGCTTTTGTTGGTCTTTTTCTGCATCTGTTGAAACAATCATGTGATTTTTGCCCTTCCTTGCATTTATGTCACGTAATTTATTTATTTGTATGTACCGAACCAACCTTGTGTCCATGGGATGAAGGCCCCTTGGTCATAGTGTATCATTGTTATGCTGATTCATTGCATTCTGTTTGCATCTTGTTGAGGATTTTTATATCTATCTTCATAAAGAGACTGGTCTGTAGTTCTTTCTTTGTTGGATCCTTGTCCTGTTTTGGAAGCAGGGTAATTCCAGGAATGATTTTAGGAGTACTCCTTCCCTTTCTGTTTCATTAAAGAGTTTGAGGACTACTGATGTTATATATACTCTGAAGTTTTTGTAGAACTTAGAGTGAAATCATCTGGCCTGGGCTTTTCTTTTTTTGTATGTGAGGACTGGGCTTTTCTTGGTAGGTTCTTAGGGTTAATTATTAATAATCTTGATTTCAGCTGTATCTAGTGTGATTTTTACCTTTTTCATTTCTAATTGTATTGATTTGGGGCTTCAATTTTTAGTAAGATTGACTAACGGATTTTCTATTTTGTTTATTCTTTCAGAGAATCAACTTGATTTATTGATTCCTTGTTTTTGTTTTTGCCTCAATTTTCTTGATTTCTCCTCTGATCTTTATAATTTGGTTTTTTTGTTTTTTTCTTTTTCCAGAACCGGGGACTGAACTCATGCCCTTGTGCTTGCCAGGGAAGCACTTATTCTATGGAGCCATCTCCCCAGCCCCATAATTTCCTTTCTTGTACTAGTTTTGGATTTGGATTGTTCTTGTTTCTCTAAGACCTTGAAGCTTATCATCAGGTTATGTAGGCTCACACTGTTTTTGCGATGTGGGCGTTCACCACTGTGAACTTCCTTCATAGGACTGCTTTCATTGTATCCTGTAAGTTCTGCTATGTTATATGGATATCATTGTTTAGCTCTAGAAACCATCATATTTCTTCTTTGATTTCCTATGTAACCCACTGATTAAGAGTGTACTGTTTAATTTCTGGACATCTGTATAATTTCTATGTTTTCTTTTGCCATTGATTTCTAGTTTCATTGTGTTATGATATGACAATATGTATGGTATCATTTCAATACTTTTTCATTTATTGTTGGGTGGAACTCTCTGTACATATTTATTAAATCCATTTGTTCAAAGTCACTCCTGGCTCAGGCAATCCCTTGTGACTTGATGGGCTGGTTCAGCTCCCATGGAGAAACCTGAGAACAATTTGGTTCCCCTGGGAGGAATTCTTATAGCTTGGAGGGTGATTGCAATCACATGAGGCTCTGATAGACTCCAGGAGTCCATAGGTACAGGGCAGTGGAGAACCATGGGCATAGATGTTCTCAGTCTTGAAGGATGATCGTATAGATGAGGTAATTTAGGCTTAATAAACCTCATTTTGCTATCTTTATACAGAGTAAAATGACTAACATACCTATCTGCAAAGCTGAGAAAGCTTCCACCCTGAGTTTTATAAAATAGTCAATATTTGTTCTATCTTTAGTTCTCTACCAGACATTTGTAGACCAAGTACCATCATGTTTTTAGCAAAAATCATTTTTAAATCTCTACCTTAGAAAAAGACATTGTGTCTAATGAGTAACACTTAAGGACTCAGGAATATATTTGGCTTCTGTCTCTATGGTGGTCTCTGAATATGGCATATTTATTTCAGTATTTCTTTTAGAATCCCAGTACATCAGACATTAATGTTTTAATTAATCGTTTGAGAACTAGCATCTCAAATTATGGCTATGTTCTTTTCTTTTGTATATTTGGTACAGGGTGTCACTAAGTAGGTCAGACTTGTAGTGATCCTCCTGTTTTCAGCCTCCCTAGCACTGGGAGTACAGGCATGTGCTACCAGGCCTGGACTCTGTCGCTAGCTCAGTGCACCCCAAGGGCAGGACCAGCATGTCATGCAGGACCAGGGATCGAACCCTGGTCCCTGTGCTTGTTAAGCAGGCTTTTTGTCCACTGAACTATCTTGCTAGCCCTATGGCTTTGTATTAAAGTTTTGTTTTATCCATCATATAATCTGAAAGATTTTGAGTACTACTCCTTTTATGTCCCACACCACTCAGTCTTATTTTTAATTTAATTTTTTACTTATTTATTTTAATTTTTTATTTTTTAATTTCAAAGAAATAATTTTTAACTTCAAGGACCAATGAATGAGCAACAAAGAATTCAATATTCACTTCATTTTCTATCATATATAGTGCTGAACAATATCCAGGAATTTACAGTCATGTTGAGTGTGAGATTAAGAAATAGGTCTTAAATTAAAAAAAAAAAAAAGAAAAAAGAAAAGAGGTCATTTTAAAGTGACAAATATGGTTACATAACCAATAAAATTTATGTATAGCAAAATACTCCTTTAGCTAAAAATCAAACAGTAGTCTTGAGACAGCTAAGCTAGCCCTCAGTCTCATGGGTTAACATATCAGGGAGTTGAGTGTTGTTAAAAAGTAGGCCAATATTTAAGGCTATAAAATGAAGATAACACAAAGAGATGGGAGGATGGGAAGTCAACTCACCCTTCAGAGTCTATGTTGACATCAGAGATACCAAAAGCCAGTGCTAAGAAAAACAAGATCATTAAAATCAAACCTACTCCTGCTCTGCTTCACCCAATTAGGGAATTTCCTAGTGACAAGAGGTGGTAAGGGACAAATGCATGTGTAGACGAATCTCTAAAGTAATCCATAGTTATTTTCACTTTTTTAGCATAGTAAAAATCACACCCCAAGGTGCAGAGTTAAGCTAGTAATAAGATATGCACCACAGGAAGACAGAGAAAGAGCACAGGTGGAACTGAAGCTCCAGGTCTCCACCTCCTACAAAGATGCCTACTTTCTGTTTAACTCTCTTCTATTTTGTTCTTCATTTATAAAATATAGTATTTGTCATATAAGAGAATATATCAATATATTTAGTTTGCTTCTAATGTAAGAGAACCCATGTGATATTTGAGCTTATACGCCTGGCTTATTTCACTTAACATTATATTCTCAAGTTACGTCCATTTACCTACAAATGGCTGGACATGTATGCTATTTCTAAGATCTAGCTATTATAAGTTGTGCTGCTATAAACATGGGTATGCATATATCCCTGTAATATGATGATTTTTAAGAGGAAGATAGTTGGGTCAAAATGGAAGTTTTCTGAGGATCTCTATACTAATTTCCATAGTGACACTAGTTTACATTCCCACCAACATTGTAGAATTCCCAACATCCTTGCCAGCTTTTATTAGATTTTTTCATGATAGCTGTTTTTCTGGGATAAAATGTTACCTCAGTGTAGGGGTTTTTTTCTCTCAGTGTAGTTTTAATCTGCAATTCTCTAATAGCTAGCAATGATGAGCTTTTTTTTTTTCATATACAGTGTTTATTGGCCATTTGTTCTTAATTCTGAAAAGGGTCTATTCATTTTGGTTGCCCAGTTTTTAGTTGAGTCTTTTATTATGGGGGAGATCTAATTTTTTTTAATTCTCTATACATTCTTGATCTTAGCTCTCTGCAGAACAGCCAGTAAGTAGACTGTCTCTTCCCTCTGTTGTTGCCCTTTCTGTGCAGCTTTTTCATTTGTTATGATCCCATTTGTCGATTGTCTGTGTTCTTTCTTGTGCCATTGGTGTTCTGTTCAGAAAATCCTTCCCAACACCCAGTCTTCAAGCGTTGTATCTATTTTCTATTCCAGCTGATTAAGTGTTTAACATTTAGATTTTTGATCCATTTTTAGTTCAGCACATGGCGAGATATATAGGTCTAGACTCAATTTTCTACATATGGATATCCAATTTTCCAAAAATAATTTACTATAGAAACTAGACTTCTCCAGAGCATATTTTTTTATTCCTTTGTCAAAGATCAAATAAATACAAGTACCTGGGTTTGTTTCTGTTCTGTTCTATTGACCCACATGCCTGCTTTTACACTAGTACCATGATGTTTTACCTGAATTTTCCCTATGAAATATCTATTTGGTACAGGGTCTCACTATGCAGCTCAGACTCATAGTAATCTTCCTCTTTTCAGCATCCCCAGAGCTGAGATTATGGGCATGTGCCATCACACCCAGACTCAGTGGACGGCTCAGCGTCCCCAGGTGTGGGGCCTACATGCATGTGGTGCCGGGGATTGAATCTCAGTCCCTGCACTTGCCTAAGCAGATGCTTAGTCTGCTGAGCTATCTTGTGAGCCATACTATGCTGTATTAATTACTGTAGCTTTATAGTATAACTTCGCGTCTGGGATTGTGATGCCACCTGTTTTGCTTTTGTTACCCAAACTGCTTTTGCTATTCCGGGTCTCTTCTGATTCCATATAAATTTTAGAATTGTTTGCTCTATCTCTGTTAAGAAATGACTTTGGAATTTTGATAGGAATTGCATTCAATCTATATACCAGTTTTGAAGTACAGTCATTTTTACTATATTTGTTCTGACTATCCAAAGACAGGAAATATTTTGCCATTTTCTGATATCCTCCTTGGTTTCCTTTGTCTGAGGTAATTTTCATTGTAGAGGTCTTTTACTTCCTTAATTAGGTGAATACAGTACATCTTTGACTTATGAATACTTGAATTGCAAACTTCCACAGGTATGCTGTGTAAGATCCACTTTATAGATTGTGAACAAATCCAACTTATGAACATTCTCCTGGAACTTGTTCCTAACTCGGACACTTAGTATATTTAAGTATTTACATTTTTTATACTATTGTGAATGGTACTGGTTTCCTAATTAGTTTTTCAGTGAACTCTGTGATAGTGCATAGAAATGTTATTGTTTATTGTATATTCTATTACACTGCTGCATTTTGTTATCAATTCTAGGGATTTCTTGGTGATTTTTTAAGTCTTATATGTAAAGGATCATGTTTTCTTTCTCTTGTCTGATTACTCTGCTAATGTTTCAAGGACTATGTTGCACAAGAGTGGTGATAATGGACATTCTTGTCTTGTTCTTGATTTTAGAGGGAAAGCTTTTTAGCTTTGAGGGATGTGTTCTTCAAAAAGTATGTTTGAAATGTGCATACCATAATATTTTTTTCCAGAATAACAGTAGGAAGGGAAAAGATTAGGAGAACTCAATTACTTTGAACTTTATGCTGGGAGAATAGAGAATACAAGATAGCAAGTGTAACTGTGATAACTGGCTTGAGTAGGGAGAGTTTCACAAGTTTGTAAGGTATCTTAGTTACTTTTTCTCATGGCTGAGACAAAATAACCAACACCCAAGTTAAAGGAGGAAAGGTTTATTTCAGCTTACAGTTTATAATAGTTTCAGTCCATAACTGGCTAGTTCAGAGGCAGGGTGGCACAAGGAGAGGAGAAAGTGTTTAGGGCAAGCAAGAAGCAGCAAAAGCAGCAGACAATGAGTGACAATTGTAGGCACTGCTGTCATTTATACTATATCCAGGCTACACATCCTTAGGGCAGGCAACACTCACACCCAGGGTGAGCCTTTCCATTATCCATACTCAGAACTATGTCAAACTAATCAGTGGACTAATTTAGTAATCATGTATCCATAATCCCAGCATCACAGGCTTAGATCCAGCCACCTATGAAAAGCCTCATGTATGACTGCATGAGTGTTTGAGGCAAGCCTAATATGATATGATGCAAATTAAAACACACCAACTGGCAAGTGCAAGGTACTGTGTTCGATCCCAGATACCAAAAATAAAAATAAGACAAGCCAAAATAAATACAACCCATAGGAGAACCCTGGTGCACACTGGCCTCTCTAGGGACCAGACATGGCTTCCCAGCTCCTGGGGGCTGTCAGACACTGGTAAGCCAGCAAATCTGATCTACTGGGTGATCGCAAAGAGAAGACTCAAAATATTCTAAGTGCAGATAATCTGGTGTATAGAGTGCAGCACAGTCTCTCACAATAGAATAGTTGACATATAAACTTGGAATGTTGCAAGTTCACACTAAAAGCAAATTGGAGAAAAGGGTATTATTACCTCAGGATAGGATGTGAAATAAATGCTGTCATCCCACTTCCTCTTCCTTCCCCATAGTCCTCTCACTTTCCTGTCCCGTTCTCCAGTGACGGTGTATAAGGTATACCCAGTGAGAAGATCAGTGGAGGTAGGGGTGATGATACATGCTTGGCATCCCAGCACTTGAGGAGACCGAGGTAGGAAGATCACAAGTTGTAAGTCCAGCCCGGCAAACTTACCCACTGAGTGAGATATTGCCTCAAAAAGAAATAAATAAAGCCTGGAAATGTAGCTCAATATAGGCCCTGCATGTGATCCCCAATACTGTGTGAAGTGGAAAAAAAAAGAAGTAAACCATCATAAGGACTGGAGAAGACCGTATAATGGAAGGTTAGGGAGCAACAATTTCCAGTGCATGGATTAGGGAACATCCTAGTAACACAGGTAGTAAAGGAGAGCCAAAGCCAAAAAGATGTAAAACTAAAACAACGTTAATGTGACCTTTATTATACAGCACATCCGTATTTGTGAATCCTAACAATGATAAAAACCAAACCCAACCATTAAAAATTATGTAAGCAAAGACTTAGCCCATAGCTGAATCTCTTAAAAATACAGTTAACATAGTCCTGTAACAATATGAACAGAGCCAGGTAGCACGAGGAAGGAGGGAGCATAAAGTTTGTGCCACAGTATTTTTCTTTTGTTATTGCACTTTTTATTCTACACACTTAGTATGTTACACTTTTATTTAACACTGTAACAAATATTAGTTCTTTTAACACAAACAAAAAAAATTACATAAAGACAAGACAAGCTCTTGGCGACCACTTTTCTCAGCAAGCTGGCCTCCCAATGACAGGTATCCTTACATGGTCTTTGCCATCACCTCAGCTGGACTAGATGTTAACAAAACAGAAGTTAAACATAAAACAATAGTGCTATCTGACAACTGTAGGGAGTCTGTGACATGAACACCTCAAGGCCACTCCTTCCTTACTCTTTATCAAACTAACTCTACCCCACCCTACAGCTATATTCAGAAGAATACACCTTCATTTTCTTTTAAAGAAAAATGAGTTTTTTTGAGCCAGCAAATCCAAAACGCAAGCTTTAAAAGTTCAAAGAAAGCAACTCCTCTTTGGTAATGGACATTTCCAGGGCTGTTCATCCTGTGGTGGTGCAGTGGACTTCAGAGGCTTCCTGATTGGCTCAGTACAATACCAAGCATGGCATCTCTACAAATCAAGGTCAGAGGGTGCCTTAGTCTCCCAAAGTGCTACTATAACCATATGCACCCACTTTCCAGGCTTCTCAATGCTAAATAATAAGCCAAAAAATAAAATGCCATCCAGTGTAGCAGTCACCTCCCAGCCTTGGCACTCCAGCCATTCTCCCATCAGGAAAGACATTTCCTCACACCTGTTTTGGGGTTTTGGTACTGGGGCTAGATGCCAAGGCCAAGCACAGACAAGGCTGCACTCTGCCACTGCACTACCCCTCAGGCCTCCAAGCCCTCTTCTGGCAGCTCAAGCCAAGTTACAAAAATCCATTTGGGAGCTGACAGGTTACTGGTCAAGAGTTCTACCATTCTCCTATTTCTATCTGTGGTAGTAACATATCTTTTCCCCTACTACTTGAGATTTAGTGTTTAAAAAATAAAATATAAGCAGCTGCTGCCTAGACTCTCCCCCTAGAGGTGATGGAGTCATATATGACTCTTTGGTCTGGAAACAACCATAAAATCTTCTTGTCCTGAGCTATGGAAGGCTTGCTCAGTCAAGGATCCACTCTGCAGGGGAATGGGGGGCAGGGTCTGCCTATGGGGACCTCCTCTGGACCAGTGTTGCTCACCTGTGTTACAGGCTCTAGGAACAGGGTCACTGGTCCAGGGGCCCAGGCTTCACTTTCTTCTGATTGCTTTGCAGGAAGGCCTCTTGCTTGGATTTGAAGCCAAATGAGTGACCAGACTTTGAGCTCATGAAAAAGGCCAGGTGATCATGTTGGGTGGGGTAAACTGTTCTCATTACATTTTTTAGAAAGACTGACACAGTAAGGGTAATCTGACTGGCCTGCCCTCCTCCCTCAGCCATAATCTCACCTCACTTCTTGGGAATACAACCAACCAACACTTGGAGGTAAGGGCCTCAGGGTATTGGCTGTGAAATGCCCTGTCCTACCCAAGTACTGCCACACTTCTCACAATATCTAGTGTCTTCTCAAGTAGTATACAATACAGTACATTTCATGGCATTCCATAATATTAATGGGTGCCAAGGGAAAAATATCCAAAATTAGCTAACAATGTTATACAAAAAAAGTACACATACATTATGCACATGTGGGTACATATTCCTGCACTCAGCCTGCTGAGTATTTAAATAACAGCCCCAAATATCCTTATGTAGACTTTGGTTGGCCCAGACACTTCCAGGCATATCTTGCACCTTTTCTCAGAATACTTTTTTACAATGAAAATAACTGCTCATATCCTTACCTACTATAGTCCCCTTGCTTTTTCCACTAGGGAAAAATGTAGGCAATCTGTTAAAAGACTGGTATCTAAGGATGGACTAAGCCACAGGAAATGAACTGAAAAGGACTCTGGTTAGAAAAAACATTTCTTCCCATGGTGCATGGGAGCTTGAGCTAAGACTTCGAAGGAACATTCCGAATGTGGCTTTCATAATGGAAGTACAGAGACTTCCAATTATACTAGAATTACGAGCACAGACTAGAAAAGGGAACTATGTAAGACTTTCCTTGAAATTTCATGTAGAACAGATGTACGACTCTTTGGCAAGCAAACTACTTAGTTCTTAACTTGATACGTGGATTCCCAGAGCCCCATCGTCATCCCCAGAAGGGTAACAGGTCATTGCCAGGGAAAATATAATGCCTCAAGTATAGTTTAAAGACATGTTGAAATTCTAAGAGGTATGCTGAACAGTCTACACAATTAAGTTGGAGCCAATGTCCAAAGACACTGGTCAGTCACTTAACTTTATCATTTGAATGTAAAAAGGTGTATAACATTACATAAAGTTCCTAAAGGGCTGTGAGTGTTGAGACTGCTCCTGTGCTTAAACGTATTGTAATGAGAGCCTAGGATAGCTGAAGTTTTAAAAGTGAACTTTAAAAGTTATATAAAAAGTATTATATACTCCGCTTATACTTTGTTAAGAGCTGGTCATTCAATTGCAAATAACCCTAGAAAACCTCAGCACTAATGAACAGTCATCTTCAACACCTACTCAGGGACCTACTTCATACTTTGGAGCTGGACAGAGGGCCCGCCCACAGCCCATGAGATCAGACGGCTGCGCAGGGACTGTCCACCTCCGTGTCTGTTCCTTTACCTACCTGTGTTTCTATAGCTCATGGACAGTTTTGTGGAGGAAGGCTTGAAATCAAGACCTGAGATGCACCAATGTTTTCCCCCGCCTTCGCCAGGAGTCAGTTTCTCTCCTCAGACTCGGAGGCAGGGTACTTGCCAGATGCTAAGACACAGAACTGGACTTCTCTTTTGTCTTTATTTTTTTTTAGGTGCAAGAAGGTCTGGTTCTTCTTCCTTTTAACAGATTATATTTGAAATAGGTAAAAAGTACAGAAGCCTTGGCTTTTTAACCATTGGTTAAGCTTAAAACATATTAGTGTGTTAATTTCAAACACAAAAGAGAAGAGTTTCTGTGAAAACCAGTCAGTAGCCTTCCAGAGGTCTGCATGCAGGCCACGGATCTGATCCTTTCCTGCTCCCAGCCCTTACCCACATGTTTCACAGTGGGTTGGTTCTACTCAGATGCTTGTCCTCAGTACCATGTGCTCTAGAGCATGGAGCTCTCCACCTGAGACCAGCAGAGCGCTGGGAGGGAAGACCGACAGGCAGAAGAACAGATTCGGTTCTGGGGTTAATAGTAACTCAAATCCAACAGGTTATATACATACATACATATGCACATGCTCTTTTTTTTTTTTTTTTTTTGCCTCTTGTTGGAGTAACAGTAAATCCTTCCCCTAGAAATTAGGGGTATGTGGCCCTATAAATGTAAACACACTGGCACAGTAAGGAGGAGCAGGCTTATTTCTAGCTTTAGCTGGACTGTTATAACCTGAGATCCCTGGTTATAGGTAGCAGGAACCAGGCAACCATATTTTCTTTTCTGTCCTTATATTCATAGAATCCTGAACTAAGGTCAAATTTTCTAAGTGGGCCTAACCACTGGGTAGAATCAAGCTATTCCTAGCTGGAGCTGAAAATGGTGGTTTTAATACTATTGCCACTACAGTGTTCTACTTCTTGTCTTTGAAACATAATAATACAGTGAACAGACAATGGTAACATTTGCCTCCTTTTCTGTTTTGAGGCCAGAACATCCCATGTTCCATTTTTGCACATATTAGACAATCTTTTGCTGAGGGAATCATATGGTGCATCAGTGAACTGCCCCAACAGCTCAGTAGCTGTCCAGCTCCTCACTACCCAGGAGCGAGCTATGTCTGGCAAGGTCTCAAGCTGACCAGCAAGCACCAAGTCCCCCAGAAGTGCCCTATAATGAATAATGTCAAATTCTCCTCTTGGCCAAAAGGTGAGGGAACAGAAAGAAACAGTGGAGGAGGAAGGTTTTTGCTTTCAAATAGAATCGTCTAGTCCTCTGTTTGGCCGCTCAAAACTTGATTTGCACAGACGGTCCATGATGCCCTGAAGCATGGGCTGCACAATGCCCAGGAGAGGCCTCCTAGAGGGGTCACCATCCCAACAGGCTTCCATCAACTGCCAGCACTCTTCATCAAATACAGGCAGACGTTCTGGGCGGGCCCCTGGTGAGAGGAGTACAGAGATAAGCCCAGTGGGTGAAGAGGGCATAGTGGCACATGCTTGTAATCCCTTGAGTGTTGAGGTAGGAGCATTATAAGTTTGAGTTCAGCCTGACCAACACAGTGACTTTTGCAAGATCTTCTATCAGCATGTAACAAGAGTTTGGGATATATTTCAGTGTGAAGGCTCTGGGTTCAATTCCAGTACTATCACCACCAAATGAAAGAGTAGTCAGAGATGGGCCCAATACAAAGAGCTGATCATACAATTTGGGACACAGAACATTAAGGAACACAAGCTTTGGCTTCCACTGCACACATCCAGGTTAGAACCTGAATGGAACAGTGATGGGAAGGCACTGGCATAGGAAATTGAAGAATTAGAAAGTTTAATGAAAAAAGAAATCACTTTTGAGCAATTCAATACAGAGTTGCCTGGAAGCAAAAGTTTGACTTAAGAGTGTCTTTCTGGATTCCCCTGATGGTGTGTGGTCCATCTATAGAGTACAGCGGAGTCAAGGCAGTGGGGCTTGCAGCGCTTACCTTTCCGCACATTGTTCCAGAGGTGGTCTTTGCTAGCACACCTCTCAAATGCTTCAGGAAGCTTGACAGAGCCTGAGCAGATATACCAGAAAAGAATCCCAAAAGCATAGACATCCACGGAATTGTCGTACTTCCCTGTGGCAAGAAGGGATGAGAAAGTAAGCTAAGGAGAGAAAGGCAGCAGCACACACCACACCACACCTGCAAGTCATCACATGTCTTCTAAGGCCTTTAGCCCCCACTTCCTTTTGTAATAGCCCTCCATGCAGCAGGGCACATTTATAATCCCATTTCACAACAGAACATTATGGCAGTGAAAAGTCAAAACTAGGCACAAAGGGCATCAAGCTCAGAACTAGACAAAGGAGATGGAACGTCATGCCTTTTGGCTTCATGGGCATCTGCATAATTAATACTGGGTTATGATGGGTGATGGTGGAGTACATGAGAACCAGTATCTAACAAAAAATATTTTTTTAATACCAGGGATCAAACTCAGGACCTTGCACTTGCCAGGCTGGAGCTTATGCTACCGAGCTATATCCCTGGCCACAACATCTAACAATTTCTGAAGGCAAAGGGAAGAGTCTGGATCTAATGGGCAGTAGAAAGGCACATGTTTTACACAGAAGTAACCTGTTTTAACCTGATTTCTTTTTTAACAGTACTGGGGCTGGTTCCTGGGAATGTAACATTGAGCTACATCCCCAACCCTTTTTAATTTTTGAGACAAGTATTGCTGAGTTGCCTGGACAGGCCTTAAACTTGCAACCCTTCTGCCTCAGTCTCTCAAGGAGTTGGGATTATAGGCATGTGTCACCATACCCAGAAACTGTAATATTTTAGAAAGATTATTCTAATAACAAAGTAGACTGTAATAAAAATAATCAATGGACTTTAAATATGAATATTAGTCAAGATAGAGTAATAGTAGGAACACAAATTAAAAACAAAAACAACATAAATTTAGGAGAAGAAAACTGATGACTGTCTACTTGGTTCAGATGTGGGCAGAATAAAGTTGTCTACCTTCCTGTAATGCTTACATAAGTGTATCATTTAATAAAGAGCTGGGGAAGACATGTACAAAATGAAGTAAATTGAGACATACTGCTAATTTTAGCTGGTACAAATGCTCATGACTGACCTGCAATTACCTTTCTGTCCTCCCTGGAAAAGTACAACAATCCCCCATTCACTTGGGCTCAGAAGTTTACAGTCATCTTTTAATTATTCTACTCTGTTCATCACTCAGCGAGTTAATAACACAATCTTGCTTATTCTTACTCCTAATCAATCTCAAGTAAGTCACTTCTTTGTGTCACCACACTAATCCTAGAGATAACCAGTACCTAGCTGGTCTCTTTTCATTAATACTTGTTACTCAAATCCCCACTGAGCAAACATTCCATAAACACTGTCTTTTTATCTTTCCTCTGGGCAAAAGCTCAATAGCTCCTGACTTTTCGAACAATAAACAAAACTCCCCTACAAGCTCAATGTATTCATCTCTAACCTTGTTTGGCACTGTTCTCAAACAGGACTATTTTTTCCCTGCCATCCTTATTTGTATTCTGCAGTTTTTTCTCCGTATTTCCTTTCTCCAACCCCTAGAAGTTTCTTTTCTTCATTACAAGTGCTTGGAATATGTAGACAGAATGCTCTAGATTCAGATCCCAGGACCACTGCCTTCCAGCTCAATGTTTTTGGAGTGAGTTACTTCATCAATTTGGTCTCAACTTTATCTATGAAATTGACATAAAAGTACCTCCACATCATCACAGAATTATTGAAAGGGTTAAACAAAATAGAACATATGCACTACCTCCCTCAAAGTCCACACTGTAAGTTCTCTTTCCACCCACCAATTCTTCCAGATCAGATTCTAGTTCCACCACAAAACCAACAAATACTTCAATCTGTGCTGAATACCAACTGTATATTATATAGCCATTACTTTAGCATTTAATCACATACTGATTCAAACTGCTTCAAAATTGTTTTACTATCAAAATATTTCTGTGTATACTGTAAATTCTTCAATGATAGAGAATAATTTTATTACATAAGAATTACTCAATTCTTTATGATCAAATAATGGACTGATTTAGGCAAGTATGACATAATAAGCCAAGAGACATCCAAAAGACTATCATTTGCACTTCTCTTCTTCTAACTATATACTTTCCCCATATCTGCCTTAGGTTTCCCTGTTCTGGTTTCATCCTCGCCTGTGTCAGACCTGCCAAGAGTACCTGTGCCTACTACTCAGCCTAGGGATAGTACTCAGCATCAGAGTGCTTATTTAAGCCCTGCCCAAACCCATTCCCTGCCCCCTTGTTGTACCTGTGAAAAGTTCAGGGGCCATGTGGATTGGTGTCCCCACAATGCTGCCTGACATCATGGCCTCTGGCTTGCAGAATCCTAAGTCTGTGATCTTGGCACGATTCTGTTTGTCCAGCTGCCAACAAAACAGGATGATAGTCACCTTGTTTCTGATCCTACATACAGCTCTTAGTTATACACCTAAGCTTAAAACAGGTACTTCAAGGTACTGTTGTTAGTAACTTTCTCCAACTCTCCTATCTCCAGATTCATTTCCGTTACTATCTTCCTCCCCATAAGCCACCTGAAGGTTAGGATGACCTCTTTCATCTTTGTATCCCTGGCACTTGGCAGAGTTCTTGGCATATATTTTCATAAATCTTAGAAGAATAAATAAGCTAGGGTCCAGAGAAATACTGTACACTGAGGAAAATTCTTTAGCTCTTGGTTATTCTCCTGACCCCAGAACAAAAACCTGAGGTCCTCTTGTCAGTTGAGGAGATTCCTGAAATTCCAATTGTTTGCTGTCCTAAGTATCCAAGACAGAGCTGGAAGTACAGCTCAGTGAAGAACATCTGCCTGGCTCTACCCCTGTGCAAGGCTCTGGACTTAATCCCCAGCACCACAACAAACAAAAACAAGCAACCCTCCCACCCTCCCAAATCCATGAAAATAATCTATCTTATTTAGCTATTAGGTTTCAGCCTATCATTTTAGGGGCATCTTTCCCTTAAAGATAAACTGGTATCATCTTTATGTCACTGAAACATCAGAAACACCTTAATGATACTCTAAAATTTTCTCAAGAAGAATACGTCAAAAGAGTTTAGATAACAGAACTGCTGAGCTCATGACTATCTTACCTTTCAAGATACCTTTACTTAGCTCTCATCCAGCATCTGGAACCAAACCTAACCAATAACAAAGACCTAGACACCTCAAAAATATCAGCTAAAACAGGCAGAAAGACTACTCTAGATTGAAGGAGACTAAAGAAGCATGCCAACAAAATTCCCTGTGTAATGCTTGGCCTAGATCCTAGGTCAAATTAACAGACAATTTTTTTCTTTTTGAGACAGGGTCTCACTAAGGTTGGCCGTAAACTCACTTTGTAGCCCAGACTGGTTTCAAACTGACAGCAATCCTGCCTCAGCCTCCCGAGTGCTGGGATAACAGGCATGGGCCACCATGCCTGGCTTAACAGACCATTTTTGGATCAACTGAATATTT
>PVKA01015013.1:0-51071 GCA_004027165.1 Ctenomys sociabilis
CTTCAGTATAAATGCTTCAAACTTATCATTCTTAATAGCTGAGTAATACTCCATTATATAGAAATACCACATCTTTTTCAACCATTCCTCATGTGATGGACATCTTGGTTGTTTCCAAGATTTTGCTATCACACATTGCGCTGCTATAAACATAGGTACACATATATCTCTATGATACAATGTATCCAGATCCTTTGGGGAAATTCCTGGTAGGGGGATAGCTGGCTTGAATGGGATTTCTACTCCTACTCTTTTGGGGAGTCTCCACACTGACCTCCACAATGGCTGTACCAGTCTACATTCCCACCAGCAGTGGAGAAGTGTTCCCTTTTCCCCACAACCTCTCCACTTGGCTCCTGCTTTAAGTTTCCTATTCTTCCTCTTTCTAAGATTTTAAATCACCTCTGTAGATGATTTTTTTTTTTTGTCTTCCAATCTAAAGGTTTCATCAACATAATGTTTATTCATTTAATAAGTTTATTTAGCTTGTGCCCTACACAGACATGCTTCAATTTTGGGGCTGTAAACATCAAATTCTAGATGTGTAGTTTCCACATTTTGCTAATTTAATAAGAACTAAAGGAGCTTTTCTTTCACTTCGAGTCTCTAGGAGAGGATTGTTTTTGAATAGCCTGCAGTTTTTGAGTTCACTGAGCCTTTAGCTCATCAATCACTATTAAGAGTCATAAGAAATTTTCATGTTTAATATCTTTCTGTGTGTTTAGAGTTGTTACCATGCTTCATATCAGTCTTTCTCGCTTTAAACTAAGCATGTTCAGTACTCTGTGCCTTTTTTTAAGAGCCAGAATACAATCTTTGTCATTTTGTTGTTCACTCTGAACTCTCTAGTTTACTTATACAAGGTAAGCATTCCTTATTTGAATGTCTCAGATTGAATGTTGTTCAGATTTTTGAGTTTTTTAAAAATTTGGGACGTTTTTGCATAATCTGAATGAGATACATCTTAAGGATTGGTCCTTAGTCTAACTATCAAATTTGTTTGTTCCCAACCTTATACACAAAGCCTATAGTTAACTTTGTGCAGTATGTTCAGTGCACTCATGTTTTATCACAACATGTAGGCAGATGTAGGATTTTCCACTGTGGCATCATGTTGGAGGTTGGAAGTGTCAGATTTTGGAACAGGATCCTGGGTTTTCTGAAGTGATCATCAGTCTTTTAGAAAAATAAAACTCCTTGGTTGCACATTCTGTCACATTTCTTGTAGTTCCAAGGAACAATACAGAAAGAATTTTGTGTTCATTCAGTCTCTACTGCACAATCTACTCTTAGGAATTTTAAAAATATTTATTTATTTATTTATTTATTTATTTATTTATTTATTTATTTGGTACAGGGTCTCGCTGCACAGCTCAAACTCATAGTGATCCTCCTGTCTCAGTCTCCCCAACCCTGGGGTTGCAGGCATGCACCACCATGCCTGGTTCCAAGACCATCATGACATATGATACCAGGGATTGAACCCTGGTCCTTGCACTTGCCAGGCAGGTGCTTAGACCACCGAGCTATCTCCCCAGCCTCTTTGAGAATTTTTGAGAGCTTTCTGAATGATCTCATATCTAACAAGAGCCTAAGGGTCTCCTTAACACACCAACCTCTCCTTTAGAACACCTTTTTTCCACAACAATGATCCCCAATAAGTCACTTCTTTGCTAGGCAACATCATAGTAGACAGACTTCCACAGCTCGGTGTTATTAAAGAAGTCATATTGACCTTTACAACTAGAAACAGAGTGAATGTCTTATGTAATAAGACAGTGCCTTAAAATAGAAGCTTTTAGCAAAGGATTTTAGTAGCCGTTGGATGGCCACATGAATTGACATTCTTATGAGAGGAAAGAGTGGAACTGTCTTTTCTTTGATCAAACATGGATTAAATCAATTTCACTACTTTGTTTGCATGAATAAATTCAGATATTTTAGACAATGTCTATAATTTTACTGAAGTCCTACCTGCTTTGTTAATTTGGAAGGGGAAAGATAAAATTTAGTAAAAAAATGAAGACATAAGAATGTATTCCTATTTCTATTTTTTAAGAAAGATAGTGAAATATTGCTATAGATTCTAGCAAGTAGTAAGTTAGGGAAGCTAGAAAAAACATCCATCCTTGGAAGAAGCAACATGTCAAAGTTGCAATTGTCAGATAATTCAGTCCCTGTAAGACAGAATTCAAGCACCTAAAAAATAAAAACAATGGAGAGAAAGAGAGAGAGAGAGAGAGAGAATATGAATGAGTATGAATGAGATTTCTGGGAATTGGGAAGAAAAAGACAGGACAATTAGAAGCTACAGAGAAGTTGGAGAGATGTATTACACTGCAGATAAAGCAGTACAGCAGTTCCAAAGTTCACCCTGGCTCCCAAGAAGGGGAATGTGTTCCACAGATACAAGGTAAATCCTCAGGCTTGGTGGCTCCAAAGGAAAATGGAAAATCTAGTTGGCAGCACTGGCCCCCAGGAGGGGCCCACAGCTGCTGTGAATCACAAAAGCAATGTGGTGTTTCATTCCAAGATGACTCTGATTCTCCTGTTCCCCACCCCTCTATCTTTATAGCATAAACATTAAGCTTCATTAAACTTTAGATAGCTAACTTGCTGTTATTACTGTTGAATTTGTTTCTATTGTTAGAGGAGATATAAATGTTATATTTAGTAGATATGTGCAACGTATTTCTATTTGGTTTGTCATAGTGTTTATACTATAACAACATCTATGATTATGAGACACACATTTTTGGCTCTCATGATATTTCTGTGTCCAGCTTGTCATGGAAGAGATTGTTGCTGATTTTCTTTCTATTGCCATGGTAGCAGAGCTGTTTTCTTAATAGGGTTTTTACATATGCCAATATCTAAGTCACCTTTGTGTCACTAACAGTACCAAGGTTCATTCTCAGACAACTGGGTCCAGGGCCAGTTACCCTGCAGCCATCTCTCCCACCTTAATGGAGCTGGTTGGATCTTAGGGCAAAGGCAAAAGCCTATAGGTAGACATGCCCAGAATGCACTGCTAGAAATCAAGAACTAAGTAAAATGATCTCCATACTAGCAATAAAATTTTCCGTTATAAGAACCAACAAACCTAACCAAAAACCAAACCAAATTAAAATAGTAGAAATATGAGAAAAAAAGGCAAGAAAATGCCTCCAAGAACCCAACTGTGCCAAAGCTGACCTCTGGAGTATTAAGGGAGATGAAAGAAAAGCCACCAAGATGACTATTTTAAAAAAATAACACAAGTGATTAAACGATAGATAAATAAAGTGCTTGGGGACCTCTAAAACATATAATTAGACAGATAATGCACAAACAACCCAGGATTTTAAAGAAGACACTAATAAAAAAACACTAGCTAAGCTAAATAAAATGATACAAAACATAAATAACCAATAATTTATTCCAGAAAAAATTTCCAAACAAATTCAGGGGATTAAAATTCTGTTGGAAGTATGAGTAGCAAAAGCAATCAGCATGAAGACAGCGTGTCAGAACTAGAATATAGGATTTCTGTCAGAGAGTAATTATTCTGGAATACTTTAAGATCAACAAGAGAACCTAAAAACAGATCCAGTGGTTTCTAGATGATGCAAAGAAGACCTAAGATTAATTGGAATTAGTGAAAATCAAAAGACAGTACAAATGACATGAACAGCTTATTTACAGAAATTATAGCAGGAGGCTCTCCAAATATAGGGAATGAATTAAACATATAGGTAAATGAGACATATAGAACCCCAAATAGCCAAGATCATAAAACAAGTTCTCCATGATACATTTTTTTTGGGCTCCTAGAAGTCCAACACAATGACAAAATTTGAAAGTGGTTAGAGAAAAGCAACAAATCACGTACAAAAGTAAACCTGTTAAAAAATAAAATAAAATAAAATCACACTGAGATACACAAAAATGAAAAAAAAAAGTAAACCTACTATAATTGTGATGGAAGTGGACATTTCAACACAAATCTTAAACGCCAGGAGAGCTTGAAGTATTTCAAGCTCTAAAAGAAAACAACTTTCAACACAGACTTATAGATGCTACAAAATACTCTTTCAAAACTTCTTGGAGAAATAAGCTATATCTATGACAAAGAGTACCTCAAGAAATCTGTAAGTACCAAACCAGCACTACAAAAACTGTTCAAGGATATTCTTGAAAGAGACAATGAAGCCAACAATGCCAAAATGTCTACTAGAATGAATACACCATATGGGGTGAGCATTTAAAGGAAAAAAAGTTTCTGATGTGGGCACTCATAGCTATAAACTTCCATGTTAATAATTTTTTTGTGTTCCATAAATTCTGGTTTATTGCACTGTCACTATAGCTTGATTTCAAGAGTTGTTTAATTTCTTCCTTGATTTCTTCTGTGACCCACTGGTTGTTCAAAAGTATGTTGTTTAATTTCCATGTGTTTGTGTAATGATTTCTAATTTATAGAACAGGGGGTCAGCAACAAGAAATAATAAATGACAGGAATAAGTCGATATCTTTCAGTAATGACTCTCAATGGGAACAGTCTCAATTCCATAATCAAAAGATACAGATTGGTAGAATGGATTAATGAACAAAACTCAGTGATGTGCCATATACTAAAAACATATTTAATCTGAAAAGAAATTCATAGAATAAACCTCAAATGATTGAAAGCAATATCCATTCAGCAAGAAATGGGAAAAAAGGAAAGAGTAACTATCCTAATACCAGACAAAATGAACTTAAAGCCAAAACTTATCAGAAGATGCAAAGAAGGTCCCTGCACACTGGTTAAAACATTCATCATGAAGAGATAAGAATTATAAATGTATATGCACTAAACAAGAACCAGCATCCCCAACTCCATAAAACAAACATGACTGGACACAGAAGGCCAGATAAATACCAACACAATTGTAGCAAGGGACCTCAAAGCCCCACTGCCACCAGTAGATTGAATAGGTAATAGGTCAATAACTATAGAGCATCCCACATAACAACAGAATACACATTCTTCTCAATAGCACAAGGTTCTCCAAAATAGACTACATTCTAGATCATAATACATGCTTAAATAAATGCAAAATAATTGAAATTTTCTCATTCATATTATCAGATCATAGTGCAATGAAATTAGAAATCATTATACAAACACATGGAAATTAAACAATGTACTTTTGAATAACCAGTGGGTCACAGAAGACATCAAGGAAGGAATTATACAACTCCTGAAATCAAGCTATAATGACAGTGCAATATACCAAAATTTATGAAACACAAAGAAATTACTAACAAGGAAGTTCATAGCTATGAATGCCCACATCAGAGAAACAGAATCACATAAATAACCTAACAATGTATGGCAAGTTCCCAGAAAGATAAGAACAATCCAAATATGAGTCAAGTACAAGGAAAGAAATGATAAAAATCAGCAGAAATGCAAATTAAACATTGAGATTTTATCTTACTCCAGAGAGAGTGCTTATCATCAAATAATCGAACAATAACAAATGTTGAGGATGAAGGCATACATACACGTTTTTGGTAGGAATGTGACCTAGTACAACCACTATGGAAATCAACATGAAGTTTCTCAAAAAACCAAAACTAGAAATTCCATTTGCAGTGACAGTTAGGGATCCACACACTTTGTGTAGAGGGAAAACCAGAGTTCAGAAACTAGATTTCCATGGGAAATCAAAACAGCATCTTCTCTCTCTCTAATGCACACAAGGGTCTGCTTGCATGAGCTGTCCATCACTTGACTATTAAAATAATAGATTTTTAAAATGTAAAATACTGATCTACATAGTGAGACCCTGTAGACCCTGCACCAAATACATCATAAGTTAACAACTTTGGACAATTGCCAGTTGTGCTGTTAACTCACTACTATTATGGACTATTGGACTACAATGGGTTATTTTGCTGAATTCAAATACCTACAATATTTGGACTGGCACCAAGCATGAAAAGATCCTTTAATGACTTCTCCAAATACAGCTTCTCTAACAGCAATCGAACACCCATCTTTGACAAAACAAAACAAAAGTGGGGGATATAAATAAAAGAACATTTTGTAGTGAAAAAAATATATATGTATATATAAGATAGGTAGGATAGATATACAGCTACATTCTCTTAGTTTAATGATAGGAAAGATTTGTATTAGTATTGTTTAGACAAGATATCATGTCTGCATCTTGTCTTCTAAATAACCACTATGAAGAAAGACAACAATATATAATGTATTAACTATGGTAACTGTCCTACTAGCCTATTTTGAAGTTGTTTTATTGCTATTTTGTCTTTTTTTCTCATTAAAATGAGTAAAATTTTAAAAATAAAAATTAAATTAAAAAATAAAATATAAAATAATTTCATGTTAATTAATTTTTAATTTTACCAGCACAAAATCAATTTTTTGTTCATTTTCAGCTAAAATAATTTTTTCTTTCTTTGTTCTTTGTAAGTTATGCTTTTTTTTATCATGCTGAGGATCAAGACAGGAGTACTCTCTGTATGAACTATAACCCTAGTTCATTTTACTTACTTTAGTTAAGTTTTTATGAAGATGCCCCAGCTGGCACTGAGCTTACCATCCTCCTGCCTCAGTTGCCAAAGCATATGTTATGAAGGTATTTGTGTTAAGGAAATTGTTAAAAGTTGGAAAAGAATAATAAATATGGAAAATGTTATACACTATTATTGGACAGAAAAGTTTATCTATGTATGTATGTATGTATGTATTTATTTTTGTGGCTGTTTCAGACTGCCCCAAGTGCAGGGCTGGTGCAGTATGTGGTGCCAGGGTTCAAACCAGGGTCCCTGCAGGTGCCTAAGCTTGCCTAAGCAGGTGCTTTAGTTTGCTGAGCTATCTCACTGGCCCCAAGTTTTTTGTTTGTTTGTTTGGTTGGTCTGGTTTTGGTTCTTGTGTTTAGTACAGGGTCTCACTATGTAGATTGGACTCATAGTGATATATCTGTGTTCAGCCTCCCAAGAGCTGGGATGACGTGGGCACATCACCATGCCCAGTCTGAATCACCATCTCAGCATGCCCTGGGGGTGGGGCTGGCACATCCTGCCAGGGATGCTGCGGCTGCCTAATCAGGCTCTTCAATCCACTGAGCTATTTGGCCGGCCCTCCGAGTTATTTTAAATGTATGAGTTGCACATGTTATGATCTTAGAACATAAATCTAACCAAAAGTTTTATAATAAAATGGCATAAAATGACAGAAACCAAACCAAAACTGCACATAGAGTCCCCGGCCCCCAATATGACCTTGTAACCCACCTCTACAACCAGCAGCAATGACATAGCCCTGGCAGGATCAGCTGCCCCCAAAGTCCATCTTCCCCAGCCAGCTTCCTCCACACTGTGCATCTTGGGCCTAGGAATCTGCCCAGGGAAACGAGGCCAGACTCACAATCTCACGAGATCCAGGGCCTGTCCATGGCCACTTCTGGGGTCTTCGCTTCCATACACAGACAAGTGAGTATCACTTCTATGATCCGGAAACAGCCAGCATTTGGAAGCAGAACAGAGTTGATCAGGCAGCACTCGGGGATACAAACAGTATGAATGTTGGGAGGTCATGCCGCGCTTCCTTCATGGTTTGTGGCATGTGGCAATCCTAGCACCATGGAGCCCAGAGGGCTGGAAAAGAGATCCATAATGCAGGATGCAGACAGCTGTGGGTGGGAACTGGGAGACACGTGCACCCTGGTGTGTGCACACAGCCCACCAGGCCGTGGGCAAAGCACTTCATGTAGAGATGATGAAGGAAACTAAACTATAAACTAGAATGTGTTTTCTCTAAAACATTCCAAATAAGAGGATGTTGACCACATCATGGCCTTCAAAAGCACCATCCATAAAGTGACTGCTGAACTTAACTCCTAGTGGACTCTTAGAAGCCACTTGGGAAATCAGAGGCCGGCTGACGCTGGTTTTGTAGGCTGGATCCTCTGCCCGAGCCTGAAGAAACTTCGGAGGCTGGACTGTTTCTCTAGGAGCACTTTCCTCCTCTTTTCTCATTTTCTATATTTGTAGGGAAGGCAAGGAGGCTCTGTAAACAGAAAACAAACAACAACAACACAATTGAAAATAAGTACCCTGACATCCCAGAATTTTCAACTCTCTTGGTGGCTACGTCTTACATCTAAATGAAATGTATATAAAACTATTTCTTAAGTTATCAACTTCGGATACTGGTTTTTGACTTTCTGTCACAGTTGACAAGTACATGGAGTTTGGAAATCCTAGCACTGTGCAGCTGGGGTTACCAGTCACACTGCCATGATATTCCAGCATCTCCATTTCTTTCCAGCCTTGATTCTTCTGTAAAATGAGCGCTCAAACCCTTGTCCTTCTCCCATTCTTTTAACTCCTCCAATTTTTGTTGTCTTTTATATTTGTATTAAGCCTTCACAGTCTGGATGACAGTGCCTCTTATGGCTGATTCTTAATGAAAAAAATCTTAATTAGCTTAATTAATTACTCCTGTATATTGTTCACTGCTCAACTAATAATGTGTATAATGAAGAGCTTTTTAATGGATGCCAGGGGGACGCTGCGATACTAGAATGCAGCTGGGAGGGATTGCACATGTCTGTGCTCCGCTATCGCCTTTTCTGTAGTTCCAAGTTCTCAGTCATGTTTTCTGTTCCCAAGATTCTTACTTCCCAGAGCACCATTTTCCAGGATTATTAATCCTCATTTTCCAAACTAAACTGGTTATATTTAGATCTTCTGCTCAGCAAGAATTGTGTAAGAGGATTTCTCTGCTCATGTATTGGATATGAATAACTGATTCTTAGTGCTACAAAAATATTATATAACTATGATACATCATAGAAAAACTTCCAAAAATTTCTGGAGAAAACAACAAGCATTTAATTTTCTTATTCTACTTCAGACTATGGGTTGAATACAAAATTGTTCCAAGTGTCTTTTATTCAATTTTAGCAGCTGTTTGAGGCACGCTTTCCTCATGGAAGATGGTAGAAGAGATATAGATCCCTGAATAAAGAGAGAAAGAAGGACAGAAAGGGAGAGAGTGAGGGAGGCAAGGAGGGAATAAATTAAGCCAACTGAGGATATTTCAAGTCTTTGCTCATGTTGTATTCACTAAAGTTCCCTTAGCCAAAGCAACAGAGCAAACCATATAGCAGTCAACCAACATCAAAGAAGTAATGGAAAGCTTTCCACCTCCTCTAGTGGAAGTAGTGCAAAGTTACTTGGAAGAGGCATGGATCTACCTGTTGACAGTAGGCAATGGGCAGTAGGCATAATAAGCCAACCTCTAAAGGACCCTCTGAAATCTTAACTCCCTTATTTTGCTGGAGAGCATCCTTCAACTATTTTTCAGCAAAGAATATATGGTAGGTCAACTTTCTGCACTGTAAATGTCTTTATGATGCCCTCTGACCTGACAGAGAAACTTGAAACCCTTGCTTCTTTGTCTTACAGCATCCAGAGCTGCTAATGAGAAGCTTTTTGCCATGTTGCATCTTGTTACTATTTAGAAAGTTCTTTCTCTCTAAATATTCCTTTTACTTTGCTATTCTAAAATTTCTCCACAATACAGACATAGGTAATTTTTCCTTCACTGTGTCAAATGTGTGGTGGGCTCTCTCAAGCTGGCAATGCAGCAGACAATTATTAATCCATTTCTCTGTCACATAACTTACTACTGACTCCTCTTATATTTGTCTTTCTAAATATGGAAACTGGAGATTTCGACTCTTCAAAGTTCATTATCTGTCTGCCTGCCTGCCTGTCTGTCTGCTATGGGCTATATCTGGACGCCGCCTCAAAGCCTCTTGCACTCACAGGTGGAGCTTTGTGGAAGTGGCTGGATCTGATCAAGGGTCTGATGCTGGGGTTTATGGCACATGGATTAGTCCGGTAATTGGTTTAGCACAGGTCTTGCTGTAAATAATGCTAACCACATTCTAGTATGGTGGCACTAATCAATAGGCTTGCAGCCTGGATGGAATATAAAGGAACACAAAGAAGTCTGCTGCTATTGTTGTTGCTGATGCTGCAGCTTCTGCCTACTTCTTCCTGCCTTCTTGCCATGAACTATTTCTCCTCTGCCTCACCACTCTGCCATGCTTCCATGACTATGGATTGGAATCTCTATAAACTATGAGCCAAAATAAATCTTTTATCCTTTACCTTGTGGATGCTGGATATTTTGTCTCCACAATGAGAAAAGAAATTAAGATACTATCTATGAGAGCCACTGTCTCCAAATAGCTTCCTCACTGCAGACGACAGTTTTCCCATTGCAGGACATCATGCCCAACCCGCCTCTATGACCCGCCCTGACATAACCAGAGGTGTGCTCCACCAGTTTCTCAGGTAGATTCCAATGTCAATCACTCCACCTCAACTTCCACAACCACTTTTCGCTACTCCAGAACTTTTTTCAAATTCCCTTGTTTGCTAATGGACCTACCAAACTCTCTTGTTGAATTAGAAGACTAAAACTGTTTTTTACTTTAACTTTATTGGTGTCTTGTGAAGAATCATTTTAACATTATGACCTAGGTCATAAAATGTTGAATCTATGTCATAATGTTAAAGTGATTAGTTGTTTTTTTGTTTGTTTTTATACCAGGGATCTAAACCCAGGACCTTATCAGAAAGATACTTACACAGCTAAGCTATCTCCCTGGCCCTACTTTGTTTTGTTGAACAAACTAAACTGTTTATAAAGTGGTTGGCTGTATCAGACAGTATAATAAAAATAATATAACCATTATATTATAATGATAATATATAACATAGCCATATCATATGGCTATGTTACATCTAGATTTTCAAAGTTACTTAATTTGAATGTTATTGCAAAATTATTTGTGAGGTTACCAAAGACCACCAGTTTCTCAAAAGCACTGTGCACATCAGAAATTTTTGTGATGATGGAGATGTGTTATGTAATGAAGTAGCCACCAGCCTTGTACAGTGGCTAAACTATGGGTTGTTTAAAAATTCTGGATGACCTGAATTTTTAATTTTTTGAAATTCAACCGATTTAAAATGAAAATTCTTGTGAAATTTCCAAAATTAAAGAAATGCATTTTTCAGGCAAAGATCTCTGTTGAAAGAAAATTATACCTACAAGGTATGTACATGAGAACTCTAACATAATATGTAGTTGGGTATTTCAAAGACACGTGCAATGCCAGGTACTAGGATGACAAAAATACAGGCACATAGTCACCTGCTCTCAAAGATTATTCAGCCCACTGAGATATCAGACATGAAAGCCACCCAGTCATACCACTAGATTATGTTACTTACCTGTGCTGCAGAGTGAGGAAAGAGTGATTATTCAGGGCACACTGATAAACCTTTACTCAAGAAATACAATTTGGGTCCTGACTTAGAGCTAAGACATTCCCAAGGGATGAACTGGTAGAACATTTCAGGCAGAGAAGGCCCAGGCATGAAGACACATTCCAGAAGGGCAAGCCGCTTGATTTGGCTGGAACCTAAAGTGCTATTAGGGAAGTGTATTGGAGATGAGAAACTAGCTAGTTAGGCAAGAGTGGCTTGTTCCTGTGGGGCGAGGTGTTTCACTCCCACTGAAGGTCAGTAGAGTTTGATTCTTCCTCATGAGCGCAGATTCATAGTGCGGTACAGAATAGTGAATTCACTATATGTTTTCATCTAACACTTCATTCACAATCAGGAAATATCTTTGGAGTTCTCCTAAATCATTTTCATATTAAAATAAAACTGTAACTGGCGGAACAGTAAGCAACTTCATTCCTGTGATCCCCTAGATTCATATATTACAATGTAATCTCTAATGTACTAGGATGAAAAGACAGGAACATGGCCAGACCATAAGAGCCTTCCTGCACCTCTTGCCATCCACGGACCCAGCAAGACGGTGCCACCTGTGGGGAACAAGCCCTTACTGAATCCGTTGGCACTTTGAACTTGAGCTTCCCAGTCTCAGAGGTCTGAGCAATAAATTTCAGCTGTTTGTAAATTCCCTATTCTGTGCAGTTGTGCTATAGCAGCTCACATGGAAAAAGACACCAACTGAATGAGAACAAATCTCTATCTGGAGAACCACTACCTCTCATTAAACACATTTCCACCAATGACAGAAATCGTACTATAGAAGTCTACTGTCTGAGGAAACACAAAATTTAACACCAGGGTAGAAATGCTAAGCAACAAGAGTTTCTTCAGTTGTATTGTGCTTTTTAAAATGACTTAAATGCATTTGCCCTAGTTACTTATGGGCAGACATAATCTTACCTGTTTTTTCAATCTGCAATTTTGGCTTACTCACATCAAAAGTGGTAGTGACTGGGAAAATTGGGGTGTTGGGAAAATTTATGTTCCTTTGAATAGGTAATTCTCCTGGGAAATTTAATACCACAGCAGCCATAAACTGATCCCATAAAGAAATGGTGATTTGGGGAACATATATTCTAGGGAAAGGGAGACAATATGGGTGAGAATGGGTCCAAGGCATCTATACGTTTTAAATTCCTCTCAACCAAGACATAACAAGGTAAAAAGTACCAGTTTCCCATACTTTAAAAACATACACACAGAGAAAGAGAAAATAATCTCAATTAGAACCATGGAAAATAAAGTTCTGGGTTAACACAATGAGTCAAAAAAATAATAAAAACTACTTGCCAAGGTGTCATGACCCCATCTTATTGTTGAGTTCAGCTTTTCCATTCTAAATCCCTATTTTCTGTTTATAACCTACTCCAAAATGTTCCTTTTGACCTTTGAGTCTGATATTTCTCTAGCCTTGTCTCAATCCAAAGGCGAATTTATTTGCAATTTGAACTAAATCTCTTCAGTTATTTCAGTTACTTGAGTTTGAAGAAAATACCTGCTTTGTGCTTTCAGAAATTGTTCAGATTTTTTCCATGTTCAAATAGCTTAAAATGGCTTTATTTTGAAGCTGTAGGTTTGGCATGAGTGTACTAAAGATTTGATTCAAAAAGAATTGGTTAAAAAAATGTGGACTGAAGACTCAGCAGTGGTGCCCTTCCATAGTATGTAACAGAGGCAAGCGCGCATTCTCCATGACCGGCTCGGATGTGCACCTGACAAAATTCACAAGTTGCGGGTAACTCAAGGAAAAGTCAAGGCTTATCCCTCCCCAATCGATTTAAAGTGCATTTCTGAGTGTCAGGGGTATGAAATATATCTAACTAGCCCTAGCTTCAAGGCCATGAAGGGAACATTTTAATGTATGTAATAATTCATGAAGAACATACTAAAGGCCTATTTTTGTGACTTTTGTTTTCTTTCTTTTTTATTTTAAAAGAGAATAATATATAGAAATGATACATAATTTCACAAAACAAGATGATATGAATTCTACCATCATTGTTATATTGCATATTGTTGTCTTCAAAGTAGTTGTTCATGTAAAGTTGGTCAAAAAAATTTAAGCATCAGTTGATCGTTTCCATAAACTAATAGAAATTAGTAATAAAATTATTTTAGCTATCTTGTATGTAGCTAATACACACACACACACACACACACACACATGCACGCACATTCTCTTCCTCATTTCTTTTTTATCTTTCTTTTCTCTTTTCTCTCATCCAAGATGTTCTTTTCTTTTGAGAAATTTCTTTCCCTTTCACCATATATATTTTGCCCTTTGGATTTTATTTGCCCCTTCAGGTAAGATCTTACACCAAGGAGACAATGCAATGCTTACACATGTAGGACTTATTTGTTTCAGTTATGAGTATGGTCTCTAGTTTCACCTATAAAAGCCTGGAGTTTGTCTTTCTTTTTAGCTGAGTAGCACTCAATTGTGTAAAAATACATCTTTTTTATCCATTCCTTGGTTGATGAGCATTTGGGTTGTTTCCAAGATGTAGCTATGACAAGTTGCACTGATATCAATATGGGTGCACATATATCACTGTGACATGATGTTTTTAGTTCTTGTGGGAAAATACCCAAAGAGGAACAGCTGGACTGAATGGGACCTCCAATCCTAGCTTTTTAAAGACTCTCTATGCTGGGCTGACAAGATAGCTCAGTGGTCTAAAGCGCCTCTCAGAGACCGCGGTTCGAGCCCCAGCACCACATGCCATACCATGCCAGCCCCTCCCCCCAGGGCGGGCTGAGCTGACCCCCCCACCCCCTCAAAGAAAGAATCCATGATGTGTAGCGAGACACTGTAATAAATAAATGAGTTTAAAAAATAAAAAATAAATAGACTCTCTATGCTGACGTCCACAGTGGTTGCACCAGCGTGCACACCTACCAAAAGTGGAAAAGCATTCCATTTACTTCACATCCCCTCCAGCATTTGTTATTGGTTGACTTCTTGATAGTAGCCATTCTTTCTGGGGTGAGGAGGAATCTCAGTGTTGTTTTAATTTGCATTTCTCCAATGACCCATGCTGTTGATAGAACTTGAACATTTAATGCAGTCACTGCTGGAATCCAGCTCAGGTGCTCTGATTTTAATTTATGATTCAAGCTAAGTTCTGAGGTAATGCTGTGGCTATGGGAATAATAAAACCAAGATGCTCCCCTGGTAAATTCCTTGAATATGAGAGAGTGATGAAGTACTCAAACAAGATTTTTCGGTTTCCCATGCTTATATTCTCTGAACAACATATCACTCACTTTACCAATTCCTCTGCTAAACATAAGACAAGAATTAATGTTAGTTATCAGTGGCCAAAAAAGTCAAGTAAGATACCTCTATGATTGTAGATCGATTATTTGGAATCCTGAGTGAATTCTAACGAACTTCAAGCCCAAAATTATCCTTGTCCCAGAAAAATGACAGCATTTTTGAGCACATGCTGTGTGGTGAGCTCAAAGCTAAGTAGTTGGACTTTATTGCCTGGTGCTAGAAAATATTATTTTTGTGGTGATTTCAGAATTTATCAAATGGTAGACAAATCAAAATACTTGGAAACACAGTCATCCTTCCACATCCCTAGGTTCCATATCTACAAATCCAACCAACCATGGATCAAAAATGTTTGAAAATAATGTGTGTAGGGCTGCAGAGATAGCCTAGTGGAATAAATGTTTTCCCTGAGCTTGATCCTTGGTACCACCAAGGAAAGAAAGAAAGAAAGAAAGAAAGAAAGAAAGAAAGAAAGAAAGAAAGAAAGAAAGAAAGAAAGAAAGAAAGAAAGAAAGAAAGAAAGAGAACAGGAAATGAAAGGAAAAGAAAGAAAAGGAAATATGTGTGTACTGAACATGTACAAAGCTTTTCCCCATCATTATTCTCTGAGAAATATAGTTAAACTGTTTCCATAGCAGTTCCATTGTGTTGGGTGTCATACATAATCCGGAGATGATTTAAATGGGAAAAAGTGCATAGGTTATATGCAAATACTTACATCTTCATGCATTTTTGGTATCTCCAGAGATCCCGAAACCCACGTCCCAATTATACCAAGGGACAAATTTATTCCTGATGAAATCTGAATTGAGGCTTTGAATTTTGGACTATTTGTGTGCATAGTAAAGTGACATCTTAAAAGCTTACAATGAGGTTGTTCTAATGAAGTAAAGTTTTGGAACTAAGACTCATGAACACATGAGAGTACACTATGGTGCTGCAGAACAGCCGTGTACACGGGTGGTATTGATTTCCATTTCCTGTGAAGCTGAATTAACATGTTATGGCTAATGTCTCTGTAATTTAATGCATTGAATAAAACTTAACATTGCACTCTTTTGGGAGGATGAAAGGTCTTCTCTGTGGTGTCCTTGTGTTCTCAACCACAAGAGACATATTTAACAATCCATTGTTATTAAAAATCAACCTAAGAAAATGTCTCCTGTTTCTTAAAAAAAACAGACAATTTTCAACTCATTCATGTTTTTTCTATCATAGTAGAGGAAAGCCAACCTACATACAATTTTCTTAAAGGAATGAATTTTGCAGATAATGCTTTGTTCAGTGTCAGTGTCATAGTCTGTCCACAAAGTGATGGGGAAGATACATAGAAAGAACTAACAAGAAAAAACTTCGGTACCAAATCAGCTGAACTGCCTAGGATCAGGAGGGGGTAGGAAAAAAGTGGCCCTCCTCTCCCGTCCCACTCTGCCTCCCACTTACCCTCCACAGAGAGAGAGAAAGCTCCTTGAGTGTCGGAGGCCTTTGAAAGAACTTCATCGTACCAGTGTCCTCAACTTCTGTTTCAACACCCATTAAAAAAGAAAGTAATTCCTTACGTTCATGTGTGTGTGTGTGTGTGTGTGTGTGTGTGTGTGTGTGTGTGTGTGAGAAACCAAATGAAATAAAATGTGAAAACTCTGAGAAAATTGCAAAGGGAAATACAAATGAATATGACTATTTGAAAGGCCTTGTTGTTTTTTATCATTACTCCAGAGTGTTTGTGGTACTCTTAGAATTTGATTGGTCAGGGCTTCAATTGATCTGAATACAGAAACTTAAAATAATATGTAAATGACTACTAATTCTTAAGAGGGCGCCAGAAAATTGATAAAGTTGGATAACGCTGTAGCGGGAAGTGAATTGCTAATCATTGAAAGATGGATAATGCAACATTGAGAAGCGTTTGACTCTGCACAATGAGTCTTCTCTAGATCTCCCTAAGGGAATGTCTTCCATGGGATTTTTTTTTCTTTTTCTTTTTTTTATGTATTTTAAGGAAGGGTCTACAGGGTGTACAGGTTCTCACTGCTTAGATCGGACTCTCAGTGATCCTCCTGTTTACAGCCTCCCAAGAGCTGGGATTACATGCATGCATCACCATGCCTCGTCTCAATTGCAATCTCAGTGCACCCTGGGTGTGGGGCCAGTACGCAGGCTTGAAGAATGAACCCCAGGCCCCTGTGCCTGCTTGCAGGCACCTCAATCCACTGTGTTATTTGGCCAGCCCCTCCATGGAATTTTGTGATTCAAAATTTAGAAACAAAGCACAAGGGTGTGAGTTCAATACCCAGTTCCGGAAAAAAAAAAAAATTAGAAACAATTGGAGAGGAGAGGTAAGAATTTTTGGAGTAAGTTTAAGTAACTCAATACATTGGAGAATAAAGAAAGATTAAGAGTTGTTACTAAACCCCATGTGTCCTCTTCCTGAGAGTGATTAAATGTAAATGAAATCTGAGCATATTAATTTTTAGGTTTCTGTTTTTGTATTATTTATTTAATAGTGTGCTCAACTGAATAACTCCTGCTTTTTGTCTCTGTAACTGTTATCAATAAAAGATTGATACTCATGGATACAGTTTAATATCTATAATTTTACACTTTTAGTTTGTATTTCTTTTTTTATATATTTTATTTTATTTTATTTAGAAGGAAATAGCAATGAGACAGTTTCAATTACTGATTAATAGGGCAGTTTCAATAATTGATACATTGTACATTGTTATCTTCTTAGTGGTTATCCATAGTAAAAGAAGCAGACAGGATATCCTGCACAAACATTATTAGTATTAATCTTTCTTCTCATTGAATTAAGTGAAAGTAGTTGTACACCTATCCTATGTCTTATATACAAATACAAAATGGTCCTTCCTTTGTAGCCCTTTTTTTGTTTATTCCTGTCAGAGATGGATATTCCATTGGCACTAAATACTATAGGTGCATGAATTCAGCAAAACAATCCAACACAGTCCAGCAGTCCACAATAGTAGTGGGTTATCCACAGAAGTTGCTGATTTGAACCTTTCATAGCTCAGCATATTAATATGGCTAACTATATTGAATAGGAGGGGTGATAGAGGACAACCTTGTCTTGTAGCAGAACTGAGAGTGAAAGATTTCAGCTTTTCCCCATTTAGAATTATATTAGCCATTGGGTTGTCATTAATGGCTTTTATGAAATTGAAGTAGAGGCCTTCTATTCCAATTTTCTGTAGGACCTTGAACATGAATGAGTGTTGGACTTTGTCAAAAGTCTTTTCTGCATCAATTAAGGTGATCATGTGGTTTTTAGTTTTGGCTCTATTGATATAGTGTATTACATTAATAGAGTTGTGAATATTGCAACATCCTTGTGTTCCTGGGATGAATCCTACCTGGTTATGGTGTATAATCTTCTTGATGATTTACTGTATTTTACTTGCTGGGATTTTATTGAAGATTTTTGTATCTATGTTCATGAAGGAGATTGGCCTGTAGTTCTCTTTTTTAGTTGTGTCTTTCGCTGGTTTTGGTATCAGTGTAACACTTGCCTCCAGGAATGATTTTGGAAGAACTATTTCCTTCTCAATTTCATTGAATAGTTTGAGGAATATAGGGATTATATCTTGTGTAAATTTCTTGTAGATTTCAGCTGTGACTCATTCAGGACCTGTACTATTTTTGTGGGCAGGATTTTTATTACATTTCATAGTTCATTGGTTGTTATTGGGTATTGAGAGTTGTTATATCTTCTTGATTCAGTTTTGGTAACTTTTACCTTTCAAGGGATCTGTCTGTTTTGTCTGTGTCTTCTATTCTCTGAGAGTAAAGATTCTCAAAGTAGCTATTGATAATCTTCTGAATTTCCACTGGGTCTGTGAAGACTACATCCTTTTCATTCCTTATTGCTTGTATTTGAATTTTTTCTTTTCCTTTCCACCTTTCTACCTCTCTACCTTTCTATCTTTCTTTCTTTCTTTCTTTCTTTCTTTCTTTCTTTCTTTCTTTCTTTCTTTCTTTCTTTCTTTCTTTCTTTCTTTCTTTCTTTCTTGTTGTTGTTTTTGTTGGTGAACTGGATTGAACTGAGATTTTTGCACTTGCCAGGGAAGTGCTTAATCCACTGAGCCATTTCCCTGGCCCATTGAATTTTTTCTTTCCTCTTTTTCATGAGGTTAGTTAAGGCCTTATTGATTTTATTTTATCTTTCAACAAACCAGCTTTTTGATTCATTAATTCTTTGAACTGTATTCTTCATCTCAATTGAATTAATTTCTGCTCTAATCTTTATGATTTCTTGCCATCTTTGGGCTCTGAGTTTTGTTTGCTCTTCCTTTTCTAGATGTTGGAGGTGGGTGTTTATTTGTACCCATTTTGTTTTCCTAATGTTTGAGTTCACAGCCGTGAATTTCCCTGTGAGAAGTGCTTTCATCACATCCCATAAATTCCGATACATTGGATTGAATTTTCATTGAACTTGTAGATGTTGTTGAATTTATTGTTGAATTGCATCTGGGATCCATTGATTGCGGAGTAGGGTATTATTTAATTTCCATGTCTTTAGGGTTTTTTTCTGGATTCTTTTATTGCTTATTTCCAGTTTCATTGCACTGTGGTCAGATAATATGCATGAGATAATTACTGTTTTCTTGTATATACTTAAGCATGACCTATGGACTAGCATGTGGTCTATTTTGGACAATGACCCATTTACAGCTGAAAAAATTGTCTATTCAGCTGTGGTTGGGTATAACACTTTATATAAGACCATTTGTTCCAAGTTCTGGTTCAGTTCTGCTTCTTCTTTGCTAATTTTTCATCTGGCTGACCTGTCTTTTTGGGATAAGGAGGTGTTAAGGTCTCCTGCTACAATAGTGGTCTTGGATATTAGATTTTTCATGCCCATTAAGATTTTTCTTATATAATTGGGTGTTCCTGTGTTTAGTGCATACATATTTATGAATGTTACCTCTTCCTCTTGAATTTTTCACCTAACCAGTATATAGTGACCTTCTTTATTTCATTTGATCATTCTTGGGTTTAAGTTGAGACTGTTTGAGAAGAGGATTGCTACCCCTCTTTTTTCTGAGATGCTGCAGCATGTGGTATTGTTTTCCATCCTTTGACTTTAAGCCTATGAATTTCTGTATGAGTTAAGTGTGTCTCTTGTATACAGCATATTGTTGGATTTTGTTTCCTAATCCACTGTGCCAGTCTATTTCTCTTAATTGGTGAACTGAGTCCATTTACATTGTTGGTTATAATTGAGATATGTCGACTTACAATTGACCTGTTATTTACCTGCTGTTGTTTACTCCTTTTTGTCCTGTGTTTAATTGTTTGCCCTGTTTAGTGGGTTTCTTCTGTTCTCCTTGGTGGAGTTCTTATCATTTTTAGTTCCTCTCTAGAACATCTTACAGCAGCCTATGTAGGGATGGCTTCATAATCATGAAATTCTTTAGTTCTTCTTTCTCATGGAAGTACTCACTTCTCCATCAAACTTGAAAGAGAGTTTCGCAGAGTATAGTAGTCTGGGCTGGAATTTGTTTTCATAGAGGACTTGAAGTACTCTGCTCCATGCTCTCCTTGCATACACAGTTTGTGTAGAGAAGTTGGCTGCAGTTTTGATGGGTTTTCCTTTTAATTTGATCTGCTTCTTTTCTCTAGCAGCTTTCAGTATATTATTCTTGTGCTAGATTTCTGGGATTTTGGCTATGATATGTCTTAGTGTGTTTTTAATTGGGTTGAAGATATTTCACTTTCTGTATGCTTCGGTTGCCTGAATGTCAGATTGTTTCTTCAGGTTTATGAAGTTTTCTGCTATTATTTCTGCCCATACTTTTTATATCATTTGAATTGCTACCTCTTTCTCATTGATGCCTATTAGTCTCACAGTGTTCATCTTTGTATTGTCTTGCATGTGATTAATTATTTTTTTGTGCATCCTAATTGTTTTTAAGAGATCTCTTCTTACCTTTTCACTAGCTGCATCAGCATCTTCAAGACCTGGAACTCTGTCTTCGCTTTCACTCAAACATTTTTGCAGGCTTGTGGTTGAGATTTTAAGTTCCTTTATATCTCTTTGACACTGTTTCATGGGAATCTATTTCCTTCCTGTATCGCTAATTCAAGGAATCCATCATTTTTCTAATCTCTATTTTTTCATCAATGTCTTCTTTAGAAGCATTTATTAATTCTTTTATTGCAGAGATTTTTAAGATTGGGTTTCCTCAATATATTTCTGTATTTCATTCTGTACTTCAGATGCTATGAATTCATAGATTTCTTTTTTTTTGTTCCAGAAATTAATTCTGCTCTGAGTCCCTCTATACCATTCTGCTTCTTGTTTCTTTACTTCTGACACTATTAATTTATACATTTCAGCTGAGATAGTGTCCTCTGCACTTGTCTGGGTGGGTTTTAGGCCTGTGATTACATTTTGCTCCTTGTCATTTCATATAGCACTAACCTCTGACCTTTTGTGTAAAGCTTTGGTGCATTTATAACCTTAGTACATACTGAAATTCGGGTGCAGATCTATTAAGTTTGAATTTATTCAGTTATGCCTGGCTTGGGTCTGGCTGGTGTGCTCAGCTCCTTCCTGCTGCAGTCCTTGGAAGTGAACCTGTTGTGCCCCTCTGGCACATCAGTGAACCTGTGGTGCCCCTTTGTTGTGTCTCTGGCCCAGGGAGCACGGGGAGCACAGAAGCTCTCCCACACACTAGCCAGACCTGGGCTTGGGCTGGATCTGGAGGTCCCAAGAGTGTCACAGAAGTTCTCACTCAGCAGGCTTGGGGGCAGGTGCTCCCGAGGGGTGGAGGAGCCATGAGCACACGGCAGAGGTTCTCATGTGGTGTGCCTATGTTTTGGTCTGGAGAGGTCCCATGGGCTTAATTTTTGTATAGTCTAGAGGGTATATATTTTTATCATCACACTGACATAAGACTGTACCACGTGGGTCACAGCTTTTTATCAATCTTTTTTTAATACTAAATGAATACCAGACAACAGTATGGTAATTCTTTCATGCATTATCTTATTATATACTATTTTAAGACTCCAATATTATAACACGTACTGTTGTACTCACTTTTATACATGAGGAAATCTAGCTTTCATGAGATGAAATAGCCTGCTATAGTCCTATAACTAGTAAGTCAAAGCCAGGACTTTGGAGTCAGAGGTAGACCTCTTTATTACAGACATTAAACAGCTGTAATGAATGACAGCAGGCAGAGAAGAGACTCTTTTCTCTACTCCAGTGGAGATAAAAGTTGACAAAATTAGCAATCCCATGCTAGCCTTCATTTCTGAAACTTAGTTATAACTTTGCTATTTACAGTTTTGTGAAAGCAACTAAATAAGGGTTCACCCTAAACAGTTTTTGATATAATAATCAAACAAAATAGGGCAGCCAGCATTCATATTTCCTACAGTTGAAAAAAGGAAACTTACATGAAATTCTTTACAATACTTAAAGCAGTGACATTCCATATTTCTAGTAGTAGTGATTTTGAAAGTAGCAGGTTGATTCAGGGCAATCCCAAATTAAAACATGATCAATTATATCTGCAGGCAGGTTTGATGTTTCTCTGTTGGGAGCTGCTGACACTGGAAACTGGCCAAATGTGTGAGGGCCTAAAGCAGTTAAGCTACCTCAGTCTTGAAAAAAACATTCTCTCTGTTTAATGTCAGCTATTAGTCACAAGGCAATCTATGTGTGTAATATTAAATTTGCAAAGGTGTAACTAGAGGCCCCTGCTTTTGTTCTGAGGGTTGTTCTGCCAATCAAGCCCCAGGCTACCACCTGACTCAGCTCTTGTCTTCTGATCTATCTTTTCCTCATTCTTGCTGCTGTTTCTCCCCAGGGTACACAGAGAAGACCAATGCATCCCTGCATTTCTTTTTTATGAAAAAAATTGAAAAAAAAATCCTTTATGCTGAAATCTACACACGAAGAAATTAATCCTAAGAATGCTATCCGAGTAAACTAGCAAGAGTTACCAGGTAGCTGAACTGTAAGTAGTGTGCTGGGCAACTCTACTGTCTTCAGATTTGTCACAGTATCTAGTACACTTGAGTTATCTGTGGAGGTGACAATTGATGTAAGGGATGGATGTGGACAGCCAGTGAATTGTAGCACATATGTGTACATGTCCCCTACCCCCACACAAAAAAAGGTTTAGTAAACTACTAACAACCCCTTTTTTTATTTTTTTAATGTATTTAGTACGGTATCTACAGGGTCTCACTATGTAGACCGGACTTGTGATCCTCCTGTTTTCAGCCTTCCAAGCTCTGGGATTATAGTTATGCACTACCACACCCAGTCTCAAGGGGCTGGCATGGCTTGTGGTGCTGGGAATTGAATCCCGGTCCCTGTGCTCTGCCTAACCAGGTGCTTCAGTCTGCTGAGCTATCTGGCCGGCCCTTTAACAACTCCTTTGAAGGACAGCTAAATTTAGGTGTCCATATGTTAGGTGCAAGGTCCCAGTGGTGACATTTTGCCTCTTTTGTATTATTCTTGGATTACATAGCTGTATTTCCATAGTAAAACATTATTTGCTGATTGCTCTTGAACAAATAGCTTCAGTAACAACTTCTGAATTTCTGGAAATCCACTCTCTTTTCTTCCTGCCTGTCTCAGTTGTCCTCTCATTGCTGGGACAAAATACCCAACACCCAAAGTGAAAGAAGGAAAGATTTAGTTCACAGTTAGTGGAGGTTTCATTCCATACAAAGCTGGCTCCAAGGCAGAGTGGCACATGGCAGAGGGCAGCAGATCTTGGCAACAGAAAAGAGCAGAGGGAGCAAAGCAAGCGACAGGCAGCTAGCCAGCCTCTTTTCCCTCCTTACATTGTAATGCAAATTACCTGCGCCAGGGCAGGTGCAGTATCCGCACCGCAATAGTCAATCACAAACTTCACAAACTCCAGAAGCTGCCTCGTGATGGCTGGAGGCTTTGGGGAGGACACCTAAACACAAACCATGGCACAGCCATCATTCTGCTGTTTCCCCTTTTCTTTACACGGTGTTTTGTGCTGGGTCTGACTCTCAGACACATCTTACTCACTAACTTACACTCACTAGCTTTTGGCAAGAGAGCCAAGGCTTTATTTTAGAGAGCTGATGCAAATCCTCTCTATTGAATGTCTGTATGACCTAAGAAAATTACACAACAGTTGAGCAATAATTTTCTTATTTGTAAAATGAGAATAATAATAGCATATATTCACCTTTTCACAGCCTAACTCATTTTTCCTTCTGTGGATTATACCTCTCTGGTTCTAAAGTTCCCTGCCTAAAAATTTGCAGGACCAGGGCATTGTTGCATTTCTATGCCTACAATATTAAACATTCCCTCCACTGAAGCACCTACAGCCTCCGCTAAACTTAGATAGTATATGGTGAATTAACATTAAATAAGTTTTTTATATTTTCACCTGGGTTTTCATTGATTTTAGATTAGTTGACTATAACAGAGACTCAGTGGGGTAGGTATGACCAGTTATATTCTAATAACAGTAGGACAAAATAGGAGAAGTATTAAAGTACAGACCTTAGTCATTGTGGGCAGGGCAGAGGCAGGAAACATGTACCATTTGGAGACCCCAGTAATCCTAAGAGACAGGTCCACGTGTGAGAGGAGATCACACAGCAAGAGGAGAAGAGGTTCAACCAGTTCTTCTTTTCCTATTAATTTATCTGTAGGTAGTCCTGCTGTGGAGACAGCAACAGTAACAATGGCAATCATTAACGTTTATTGAGTAATGATTATTGTATGCCTGGTGACAGATATACTGTACTGATTGATGTGGATGGAGTTCTTGACATGAATTATTTCATTTAATTATCATCATAGCTCAGTGATATAAGGGCTATTATTTTATGAATGAAGATATAGAAGGTAACGAATATAAACAACTTGTTCATGTAGCATTGCTAATAAATAATGTCAGGTTAAGGCTTTCAACCAAGTGAGTCTGATGCCAGAAACTACATTAGTTACTTTTTTCATGAAATTTGAATTTTAAGTGGTTTTTGTCCATAAATTCACAATAATGTTCATCAGCCCATATGTTTTGATTTCAGAGTCTGAAGATGTTGTTCTTGTAAGGCTGAGTAAGTCCAGAGTGTAGGTGCACTTTCACATGCAGGAATATACCAACATTCTGCTCCAAGGCCCTGTACCATGTGGAAGCCTAGACCAAAGTAAAAACAAAACTCCAGTCTTGTTCTATTTTCTTCAAATGTTTCTAGAAAACTTCTTGTACAAAACAAATAAATTTTAAAAAGTGCTTCAGAATTTCAAATTTGTGGCAGAAATGGGGACTATTCTCTTCAAAGGCCACAGATGAGAAAGTAAAACTCCAAAATATCAGAAATACTGGAGGCAACGTTTACATCCGGGTACTTGCTGAGGTTTGCTGACTGAAATTTGTTAGCTACAAGCTGAGCGCATCTGAGGTAGTGTGAGATGATGATCATTGCACCAGGGTTAGGGTTAGGATAATGATTAAGGTTAGAGATTTGTAAGTCTCTGATGAAGAATCTTTCTTTGCATTTTCCAAGCTTCTGGAAGCTCTGGGCCCTCCTTCTTATGTGGTTCTGCCACCCTGTCTCTGTCTCAGTCATCTCAGTCTTTAACCCCATGACTTAGGGGTCTCTCTGCGTCTTGCCCTTCTCCTATAAGCTTGCCAGTCACTGGAATTAGAGCCCCTCTCAACCCACTACAACCGCAACTAAACCACATCTAAGACACATTTCCAAACACAGTCACATCTGGAGGTTGCTAAATAGGCTTAGATTTGGGGGTGACACTGATTCAAATCACTACAGAGGGTGTTCCTATTTAGGCAGATGGGACCTTTCAGCAGTACAGCACTGTATCACTTCAACGTGACTACTGTGATATTGATTAAAACGTCTACACATTAGAGAACAGCTCTGTTAAATTGGAATTCCCTTTTACTGCCACAAAATAATAAAAATTTAAATATTGTGCTTGGTATTAAAATAAAATGATTAGGTTCTTTAAATAATATTGTAAAACATCTTGAAAAGGTTGCTTCTTTGATCCGTATGAAGGAACTACATTGAAGACAATTACTGAGAATTTCAAGGTTTAAAATTTTGATTAGAAATTATACAGCCATATGATTCAAAATGAAAATCTGATGAAACACTTTTAAAATATTTTGTTTGGAAGTTTCCTGTTTAATATTTTAACATGGGATCAGGAATGTAGATTGGTAGTACAGTACCTGTCTAGCAAGGATGAGACCCTGAGTTTAATTCTTTGTACCAAAGTAGAAAAAAAAAAGATTCCCAAAATATTTTAATATAATGTTAATGTAGAAGTGAATATAGAATTTTATAGCTTATGTACTTTCCAAACATTTAGTTTTAATATACTCATAGTTATTTAACTTAATTATAATGCTTACAGCAAATATATGTAGACACTCAATATTTCTCCAAAATTTTTATTGCACAGATCATTTATTCTGTAAATTACAACATGAAAAAGTTGTGAAGTGTTATTAACCATTAAAAAATTAATTCAATTGTAAAAATAAAATATAGACCAGAACCAAATTATTTTAAAAGAATGTGTACATATATAAAAAGAATAGAAAATGACAATCTTGCTACAAAATTTTTCTGAGAATTGAGGAAAGAGTTAACACATGTTTAAAATATTTTTCTAAATGAATGTAACCCCAAGGCAAGTTAGACCAAGGTGAATACTAAGGAGAAAAATAATCATATTCATGAACAAAGTTGAAAAATTTTAAATGAAATATTAATAAGTTAAATGCAACAATGTATTTTAAGAGGTGCATTAAAATGAACAATTTTGGTTTATGCCAAAAATGCAAGGTCAGGACTGGTCAAATAGCTCAGTGGATTAAAGCACCTGCAAGCAAGCACAGGGGCCAGGAATTCAATAACAGGGCCTGCCATACTGGCCTGGTCCCTGGGGCGCACTGAGCCAGTGACAGACTGGGCATGGTGGCGTGCGTCTGTAATCCCAGCTCTTAAGAGACTATAAACAGATGGATCGCTACAAGTCTGATCTACATAGTGAGACCCTGAACACCCTGTAAACTCCTCCCTAAAATACAAAAAAAGCAAGGTTATTTTAATATGTTAAAATATATTAATATATAATTCATCACCATCATGATAACAGATTAAGAAAAAATAATGATTTCAACAAACCCCAAAACTACATTTGATTAAATTCAACACACACTTATATTTTTTTTAGAAAAGAATTCTAAGTAAACTAAAAATACAATGTACCTTCTTTTACCTACAAGATGATCAAAAAATTCAACAAGAAACATCAGCATGGCAGAATCACACACACACACTCTTAAAATAAGGTACAAAGCATCTATTGGAATTTCTGTTCATCAATTTTTATCAGCCCAGATTAACATGGTATGACTTGAAAAACAAAATGAAGTGATACTACAGAAAGGAGTCTAACATGATTATTTGCCAATAAGGAGACAACTGCCCAAATGTACAGATTATTAGGTTTATTCATTGCAGTGATCAGGTCAGGCTGTGGATCCTGCATATCCATGTCTCTGTGTGTGATACAATCCATTTTGCATACATAACAACTGTTTATCTCACTGTTGCATGGAAACAGCCTAGTCACCTCTTATATAGCAACCTTCTAAGTTTCTCATTCTAATCCTCCCTGCATTTCATCAAATGTAATAGCGAAAGACAGAATTTAAACCAATAAAACAAAATGAGAATCCTAATTAAAAATGGTCAAATGATACAAATAATATTTCAAGAAAGAAGAAGCATGAATGACTTAAATATATGAAAAGATACTTAGTGTTATTACTCACCAGAACAAAATCCAAATAAAACAAGTGAGATTCCACTTTACACTTAGCAGACTGATAAAAATTCACATGTTGGTAAAGATGTGGACAATAGCAAATCTTATAAACTCATAGGAGTGTGAAGTAATATAAGCATGATAGAAAATATTTAGTACCACCTAATGAAATTTAAAATGTGCACACTTTATGTGTTAGGATTAACACTCATCTGAGAAACCCTGTGACTGTATCCCAGAAAGTTGGAACACATGAATGTTCATAGAAACATTGTTTATCATATCAAAGCAACTATTTAAAAAAAGATATCCATCAGCAAAAGAAAGATTGAATTAAAGCAATACAACATTATGCAATGACAAAATACAAAAAAACCTTGGATATACACAGCAACATGATTAATCTTAAAACCATAATGTTGCATTTTAAAAAAAAAAAAAGCAGTCATCCATATTAATATGCTGAGCTGTAAAAGGCTCAGGTCAACACCTTCTGGCATTGCTAGTCCTATGGGCAACCCACTACTATTATGGACTACTAGACTATATTGGATTATTTTGCTGAATTCACACACCTACAATATTTAAATGGCAATGTAATACCCATCTCTGGCAAAACTAAACAGAAGAGGGAATATAAATGAAGGACCGTTTTGTATCTGTGTATAAAAAATAGGATAGATATGCAGCTACTTTCTCTTAATTCAATGAAAAGAAAAATTTATACTAATAGTTTTTGGACAGGATATCATGTCTGCATCTTGTACTATGAATAACCACTAGGAAGACAGCAATATGCAATTCATTATTATTTGTTTCTCAATGAAATTAATTTTTAAAAAACAGGCATTGAAACATACACATAGCTGTTATTATACTGACATAAAGTTCATATGTTCACAAAATTAGGTGATTTATTACTTAAATATAAATGCATATGTGCTATAACCATAAAATAATGCAAGGAAATTAACAACACAATATTTAAGATTACTGTTACACCAAGAAGCAGAGGATGGTGGTGGAATTCTGAGGCAGTGCTGTGTTCTATTTCTTAAGCAATGCAGGAAGTATTTAACTATTAATTTTAGCATCATACAGTTTTCTTACTTTCAAATTTTATTTACTTATTTATTCATTTTATTAATTTATTTTAAATAGAATAGGAGAATAATAAATAGGACATTAGAAATGTTACACATTTTAAAAAAACAAGATGATATGTATTCAACAGTTGTTGTCATGCTACACAGTAGTCTTCAATGCAGTTGCTCAGATCACAGATATGATCATATAAAATTGGCCAAAGTAAGAATTTTAAGCATTAACTGCTACCCTAAAAAAAACCTGATAGAAATTAGTAGCATAGTCATCCATGAATGGTGTTTATAATCTGTTTTGAGCTTTATATCTTTCCATACCCTCAAAAGCTGATGTAACACATAATCTTAGAGTTATTCATTAGTCTCGCCCTATATATCTTACAAAGAGTAAAAATAATTGGAAATAAGATCACGATAGTTTAGTAATATTGTATTTGGGGAAGTCCCACTAACTCTCGCTGCCATCGCTTTGGTAAGCTGAGCAGTAGACGCCAAGCCCAAATGGGACAAGGGAGTTGTGGAATGGGGGAGAGGGTGAAATTAAGAGGGATTAGCCAAAGGTGTCTTGCACCACTTCCTGTTATGTATTACCCAGGTCCAGAAATTCCTGAACTTCACCCTATCCATTGCCCAAGCTGCCCATTGTTAGAGTAGGTGGGGCAGAGCAGCCAAAGGCAGAGAAACAGAATTTTGAAAGGAAATGATCTGCCAGAGCCTTTAAAAATAACTCTGGTCAAAGTAGCACAGAAAGGCAAGGTCACAGTGATCCTGACCTGGAAGGAGGCTTCTCTCCATTGTCCATTTTTTATTTTTTGGTTTCAGAGACACAAAGTCTCATGCTTCCTTACCCTATGAGGGAGGCAGGTGCAGGATCACTGGAAAAAAAACTGTGTTTCAAAGTCATTTTTACATTGCTTCACAAAAACCATGAAAAAATAATCTATCACTCTGCCAACAATGCCACTAGCAAAAACACATCCTCCCCCTCTGTAGAGCCAATCTCTATAGTCCTTTTACATGTACTTATTAATTTCATGCAATGGGTAGAAATATGGAATAGGGACGTGAAAAAAAAAAACTGGTGCAAGAGTAGAAATGAATGATTTCAACCCATTTAAAATCAAAGCCTTGAAGGGCTGACAAAATAGCTCAGCAGATTAAAGCTCCTGCAAGCAGGCACAGGGGCCAAAAGCTCAATCCTGGGGCCTGCAGTGCTGGCCCCACCCCTGGGGGCTCCTTGAGATGGCAATTGAGACTGGGCATGAAGGCTGTAATCAGGTGGATCTCTATGAGTTCATTCTAGTAGTGAGACCCTGAACACCTTGTAGACTCTTCCCTAAAAATTATAAAAAAATAAAATAAAACCAAACTCTTGCATAGCTTGTTTGCTATTTAGTTCAACAAAATTTCTTTCAGGACCTGGGCCAGCAATCATACTGATTTGCATGTCCACCACTGTTTAAATAGGCCCCTCAGTTCTCATGAATGACCTTCTCTATACTAATGGGCTTTTTGTGCACAAACCAACTGCTCTTACTCAAGTACTACTGGGCAGAAGTAGAAAGGACTGACTGTAGCTACAAAGTTGCCACACTGAAAGAAATTAGAAGCAGCTCTCCAAAAAGGAAAGCAAAACTAGAGAAATGAAATATACTTCAGGGGTATGTGTGTTTTGATTGAGCTGCTCTGTTTGATTTTTGTTTGACCTGTAACATTATGACTTATATTTGGGTCACTGTCACTTCCAGACTGTTACAGTTGTGTTAAAGGTGAGTTGCCCCTTGTTTGTGTGGCCTGGGAGGGAGATTTAAAGGAGAATTAAGGCATCTGTTTTTTGGTTTGTTTTTTTTTTAGAAACAGGGATTTTTTTTTTTTTTTTTTTTTTTTTTTTTTTTTTTTTTTTTTTTTTTTTTTTTTTTTTTTTTTTTTTTTTTGGTGGAACCAGGGATTGAACTCAGACCCTTGCACTTGCCAGGGAGGCTCTTATTCTACTGAGCCATCTCTCCAGCCCCAAGCTGTCTGTTCTTGAACACCTTACAATCTAGAAGTGAAAATCCCATGTTGATGTGAAAGTCTTCCTGTCAGTCACAATCCTGGTGACTTAATGCATTACGTATTTTAAACCTGTTGGTATCCACACATCCACAGCTGTAATACCGCTGTTTATTTAGCACAGTTAAGTCTTATTGAGGAGGGTACTAGAATGTATGCTTGTGCAGGTCCGGAGCTGTCTTCACGAGTAAGTCCTAAATATGACTACCACAAATGCGTGCTCACGCTCATCCTCTGCCATGTCCATGAAGAGAAAAAAAGGCAGCCACTTTTCGCTCTGAGTCCAGTTGCATTCACCTGGCAAGGAGGCAGGGTGGAGAGGGCCAAGGCTGTACACAGACTCATGCAGGTTTCTGGCCATGGGGTCTTACTTTGCTGTTTATTTACTCTGTAATCTTCAGTAAGTGTGTAGGCCTCTAAAACTTTAGAATTTTCTGTTGTGAACGGAGATGATTTCCCTTCTTCATTTTATGGATAATAGGAGCTCAGAGTAGAGAAAAGGAACCCTCTAGTGATGGAGAAGATGTCAAATATTTTACCTTTTCTTATCAAATTTTCTTGTCGACTTTCATTTAATCACAATTAAGAAAGATTGTCCTTGTCAGGATTTAGAAAATTTACTGAAGTAATGTATCAACTACTAAGAAGTAGAGTCAGACCTCCTACTGTCAAGGCAAAATAAATTTCATGTTTTCTTACAAAGCTCAATTCATGTTACTAAACTAGCAGTTTTCAACTTTGGACTCTGATGACCTAGGGTTCTTTGGAGAGTTCTCAAAAAGCAAAATAATAGTATTACAGGAAACTTAAATTCTACGATCTGGGTTTCCGCTAGCATTAATCAAACCCTACAACAGACAGTGTAATTGCAAACAAAAGAGCCTACTACATCAAGTTCTATGGAAGAAGGATTCTGCAATTTGGGCATATTTAACAGTCTAGGCCATCACGTCATAAGATTGTACCCACACAGCTAGGAGTATTTAACCAGTCTTGATTTAAAAACTGACTCGAGAAGAAGTAAAGATAATAGAGGTTAGTCTAGTTAGTGCTCTGAGACAACTGACACTCAGCATAAAATATTGTGAAAAATATTTTGGATTTGGCAACTGCAAACAAATTTTTGCTTTCTGAATGATTTAGCTGAATTGTTAGCTGAGGACAATTCAAGGAAAATTCAATTTCCACTGCTATGATTAATTTGTATTTCATTTTATGTAACTTTTTCTAATATCTTGCAGCCAAGAGAGAAAAAAACCTTCTTATACTATACTTTGGTTCAATGAATTAATGAGACAGATATTTCATAAAATGCATAGATTGAAATTAATTAAATTGGTCATATGCTTCCAAACTCAAAACTTTTTAGGATTGATGTTTGGAAAATATTCTTTATTTATGCAGATATTAATGGCTCACCTGAAACATACAAATTGCTATCTAGTACACTGGGTGGGAGCAGAAAGGAAAAAAGAATTTCTTTCACAGAGCTAACCACCACCTACTTAAGAAGGCCAATGGTAGAAAACTAGTGCAAAATGTGATGAATACAAAGAAATGAGATTGAAAAAAGTGTCTTTCAGGGGAGGGTTCACTAAATATCAGACTGTTACTCCCAGTGGAAGGTAAGAAGGGCAGTTTACTGGAGAAAATACAATTTTATTTCAACCTTAAAGATGTAACGCTAAATGAAATAAGTTAGAGAAGGTCACATATTGCCTGGCTTCTAATATACAGTAAACCCAAAATATAAGTAATTTTAAAGAAAAGAATTTTAAAATGATAAGAAACAGAGATTGACACTGTGGAGATGGGGAGAAAATCTGGAGGTAGAGAGAGAAGAGAGGAAAAGGAGAAATAAAAAAGGATTAAGACTATATGAATATATTTATTATGTGCTGGAAGCATAGACTAAGTTGGCAACTAAGGATGAGCTGTGACAAATAGCATCCCAAAGTAAACTTAGATTACTCCTAGCTGAAGACTATATTAAAACATCTTGCCTAAAAGATAGCAAACACTGGAAACCCAAAGTATTCAGTGACATCATGATTAGTCCTGCGGTCACCATTAGAGCCACTGAGTGAAGAAAGAGATGCGGGCATGAGCAAATAAAGTGGCTGTGGCTCTCAACCTTTGATTACTAAGTGATTACTAAGTCATTAGGGCTAGTAAGACGTGGTGATGCCTGAAACAAGAGAGGAGAGTGCTCGGGAAAGCAAATGAAAACAAAATGATAAGCATAAGGCCTTGACTCTCCAATCCAAAGCATTGGTGGGAAAGAAAATCTATAGTACCTTATAGATTTCTGTATTTTATGTAGATGCAGAACAGATGGATTTGAAAATCAAGTTGAGATTTGATTGTAAGAGTTGGAGTTGCCGGTGTTTTGGGTTTTTTTTTTTTGTTGTTGTTTTGTTTTGTTTTGTTTTTGTAATATATCAGGCTACTAGGTCACTTTTCCAAAGATTGGAGACAAGTTGGTAAGGATTATGACTCTGGAGTTTACAGTGGAACATTTGGACAAATGGGTGAGGTTATTAGTTTTGTGTCAAATATCTCAAAATTATTTTAGCAGGAAACTTAATCATCATGCCCCAGAACAATACCCAAATCCATTATTTAATGATATTAAAGTCATCAGAGCTAATGAGTGCAAAAAAGCAAGCACTTCAAATGCCCTATTAAGATTTTCAGGAAATTGATCACCCTGAATTCATCCTTCCTCCCATGCTCTAAAGCCTTATTATTTAAATTTGGGTCCTCAAACCACAAAACTCAGCATCATCTGGAAACATTAAATGGAGACTCCCGGGATTACCCAGACCTGCTGAACCAGGTTCTGCATGTTAGCAAAATTCCAAGGTAATTTTTATGCACATATAAATTTCTAGAAGCATCATTTTGAAATATGTGCTTATTTTGGAAGATGCAACTGGGGTTGGGAAAGGCCAGCTGTGGAATCTCACTTCAAGGGAGCTGGTAAAACCCATGCAGTTCCTCTTGTTACTCTAAGCAAAACCTCAAGTCTCCACCTGTGTGGTCTTCCATGAACCCTGGGAGCTAAAAATAAGGAAAATTGAAGGACCCCTCCCCAACCCCTATAAGTCATTATTTCATCATCTCCATAATTTGTCTCCAAGAATTCCAGTTCTTGACAAAACTCTGCATCTTTTCTTGTTTCAAAACAAAAACATATGTGGTTAAAGGGTTGCACAACATCTGCAGATAGCTTACCCCCAGGCCTTCACATACAGAGCTATCTATATTGGTCTAATGCATTCCTTCCACAGACCCTCCCTCCCCTGTCATGGCCACTTCCTACATGGGCCCCTCGTCCAAGTCTTGACATCGCCTGTGGATCATTCCCTGAACTCCCCCTGCCATAGTGTGGGTGTTAGGAGCACTATCCTCCAAGGAGCCTCCACTTCCTGATGCACTTCTGGGGTCCTAGCACCAAACACACAGAAGTGAAATTGCCTCAGGGCTTTGTGTGGCTGTACTGTCAGCCTCGTGTGACCACCGCCCATATGCAGAGCTTGTCACCCGTGTCCACAGGCCCTCAGTAAATAAATGAATAAGGAAAGCAAAAAAACCTTCCCAAGACATACAGACTGGCTTTGACCTCTAACCCTTCGGGGTCTCAGCTCTGGAGTGAAAAACAAACAAGACAAGACAAAGCAGAAGTTTTGACATATAATTCCCAAGTATATTTTGTGCACAAAATGCAGCTTTTCAACATATTTTAACATATATAAAATTACTTTTACCTATGTTATAATTTAACTGTTGTGTGTCTTTTGTGTACTTTTTTTTTCTTTGTATAATTTTAGGTGAAGGAAAAAGTGTCCTTACAATAAAGAGTCACAAAGAAATAAGAGCCAACCATATTAAGTGTTTAATAGTTCAAGTAGATCCCATTCTGCCATGGTTGGAAAAGACATTATGCTGCTACCTTCCACCAAAATTGTTTGCAATAAATTCTAAGATTGGTTTTCAGAAATGAGTGCTTGTATAGGTGAGTTAATACCTGATCACTTTTGCTGCTGGTAAATATTTCTTTCATTTTGTGTTTGAATTTGTTGGCTGCGGTGGCTTAAAGGCTGTGGACCATAATAATTATTTCCTTTTTACTTTGATACCCCATCCTTCTGTTTTTTTTTTTTTTCTTTTAAGTATAAATGAATTTATAGCTCAGTTTGCTCTCCTCATTCTGATTGCCAGGCTTTCCAGTACTCACACAGGAGTTTTGAGGGTTTTAGGTTTTTATTTTTTTTTTTTGACATATGGGCAATTTTCATGATTTTAGTCCAACAGTGACCTTTGGAAGTCTGGGGTCATTTTCCCTCCCATGTCTGGTGCCCCACAAGCACAAACATCTGAGGAACCCCTCAGCATCTTCACATCTGTTGGCATAGACAGTGAAGATGAAGGCTAGTGAATGGTAGATTTTCAACAGGTGTTGAACCCAGGAAGGAGTTGGCTGATCTTAAGGACAGGCAGAAACACTACTTCATTCTTCGTTTCCAGGCTCGTTGGGAACACTGTGGAAAAAAAGTTTATCTGTTTATATGAAATTCATATTGAGAAACTACAGTAAATAATTTCTAAGTCAACGTCAGACTGGCTTTTCATTCCAAAATCTCACTTTGTATATTAATCCTCCATCTAGAGCAACTCAGCCTTTCACCTGGGCTTCTTGATGTGCATAGAATCTGTGAAATACATTTATTCAAAGAGTACCTTACTTGTTTTATGCATAGTCTTCAAAACAGTACACAATTCCTATGCTTACTACACCAACCAAATTGAGATTCTTTCTAAAGCTAATTAGCCCAGTGGAAATTATTCCCCAGGAACAACAATACAGGAGAAATATCGTCTATATTATCTGCCTTACAAAGTCTCCAAAATCTTTGCTTTTCTTTGCACACTAGTAGTAAAGACTCCAAATTACAGAAACAATAGAAGCACTGTGTTTAACCCAAAATATCACTGAAATCCCATTTTAGGAAAATCTGTTTCTTTCAAATTTCCTGAGAGAAGTACAAAGTGTTGCTCAGTGTGCAGTTATCTGCCGGTATAAATGGTATAAATGGATGATTACTTAAATATGGCCTCTTTTACAAGGGAGTTAGAGGACTTTACAAAAGCATCATGCTGCGCTTGTCATACAGGTGAGCTTCTTGTAAGTAAATAATTTGACTTAAAAGATTGTTAGAAACTTTTCTTATTTCTTTGTCTGGTGTATAATTGCTGTTTGTAATCTGCCTTTAAAAGTAAAAATCAGTTGGTGCTTAATTCTTCTCCACTTTTTTAAAAGTCAGGAATTATCTAATGGGAATAGAAGGTGAGTGTTAAGATAAGAGAATATCTTCCTCAAAACACCAGAATACCTTTTGTATCCCTGGAGCCCATGGTTGTCGGCAACCAAACCTGTCCCCAAGACTTTGTCACCAACATACCCTGAATGTGCCCTGGATTTAAAATTTCGGAATGATATTCATCTGAGAAGATCATGCTCAGTTTGGTACACTAATCTTGAAGAGGTGACATTCAACTCAAATGTCCTGTGGTCTTATGAAATTAGAGAGCTGATCCTGTCACCAGACACCAGGGAAACTCTTCTCCCAGCACAAGATTTCCTTGACACCCTTCAATGTGCTCTTGAGTCTTCCTTTTGCAGTAAGCTTCTGATACCTGAGAATTAACAACTTCTGTCATTTACACCCTTGCAATCTCACTTTTCTGTTTTCAGTGCCTATCTACTGCAGTTCTCAGAATATATAGCGGATTTCCTTAAGTACTTTTCTAAGGGGAGGCTTTGCAGAGTGTTGTGATCAGACTCCCTTGTTTATAATATGCTTTTAATAGGCCAATGTACCACAAAAGCTAGACAGTTTAGTCTTTTTTTGTGGAGGTTTAAGTAACCCTGCCAGGTGCCAAGCAAGGGCATCCTACTTTTGGAAAGGAATAGCAGTAAGAATGTGGGTGGCCAAGCAAAAACAAATGTGCACTACAGATACACAGAGACTATGTAGCAGAGATCTGTGGTTTTACCTCCAAAAGACAGAGTCCACGCTGTGGTGACAAGGCTGAACTAACTAACACACTCACCATAAGAATGCCTCCCAATTGGCATCCAGGTAGAACCATGTATTTAAAATTTGACCCCAATTTTTTTCACAGCTTTTGTTCACCGTTGCCAACTAGGAATTGCCATCAGCCAAGGAGGAATGCTTTCCTCTACAGAACAGGAAAGTGACACCAAGAAAGATTACTAGGCTGGCCTGAAATATCTTTTCCCTTCCATCAATTTAATGTTGAATCACTTTTCTCCTGTTTCCTAACCTAAGGGACCCAATTGATCTCTGCTTCTCTGTTTTCCTTCTTTACTACAGCTTCCCACTAAAACCTGAAAGGTTTGACAAAAGGTGTGCTTCTAGACCTTCTGGCAGGCCCAAGGCCTAACAGACAATAAAAGTCCATTGTTTGTACAAGAAATTACTGGGATTTCCACAAGTGTAAGCATCACTGACAAAGAAGTTATCTTACTTACCTCAAGGAGTCAAGAGAGTTATCGCATTACTCTAAATTTTTAAAATGATTATCCATTCTCAGTCATCTAAGTACAAAATGCATTTTTACTCAAAACATCACAGCAGTAATTTGACTATTTCAGAGTAAAAAATGCTGTGGCTATATATTTTAATGCTTACCACCCACAGTATCTTTGGTGCCCCTCATGCATTAACAAATAAAATCTAATTCTCCTCTTTCCTTGTAACCAACAAAATGTGGTAGAAATCTCTGTGACTCCTAAGCTTAGTAGGTCAGAAAAAAAATTTTTTACATCCCAACTTGCTTGATGAAGCATTCCTTCTTGAATCTTCAGCTACCATGATAAAAGCAAAATTTCTCTGAAGCCACTGATGTGTGAAGAAGCCTAGATTAATCTTCTAGTGGACACTGCAAGGAGATAACTTGAGCCTCAATGAAGGTGATCCATACAAGGATGGACAGGTGGGTGGATAGGTAGAGAAAGAAAAGAGAGAGAGAAAAGAGAAGGAAGAGAAAGAGAAGGACCATAGGGAGAACAAGAACAAGAAAGAGGAAGAGGGAGACAGAAAACAGGAAGGAAAGCAGACAGAAGGGAAGGAAGGGAAAGCCTGACTAGTCCCCAACTACCCAAACCAGTTCTAGTGACTACTTCTACTTAGCCACAATCAGGCGACAGCTCAAGTCAGATCCACTTACTTGAGTTTACCCAAAATTCATGAAAGCCACTGAAACTATGAGATAATAGTATGGCTATTATTGTTTCAAGCCAATGACTTTTGGACTGATTTATTTTGCTGTAATAACTAAAACAGACATTGTTGCCTACAGCCTAGAAGAAAACCCTATGAATTTTATTTCTTTAAGATTTTTGGGTAATCACTGAAGATAAAAATTGAAGGACTGGTGAGTTATTCATCAAGATACTCATTCTTTTTAGTCCTTTAATTTGAATTATGTTGATTTCTGTGAACTAAGCAACCACACTGAGGTCAGCAATGTGTAATACTAAAATCATGCTTGAAATACCTGTCATTTTGATCTTCTATATGTGTACTGTTTCTAATGTCATAACAATTATTCAAAAAAGTAAATTTTTTTGAAAAGATAATAAAAGAAAATTAGGGAAAAAGCCAAAAATTTAAGACTTCTTGAAATCTTGTGGTAATATTCAATCATATGACCCACCTTGCATAACTATATCTATTAATCTCAGCAATAGATTTGATGATAAAAATAGATAATATACCAATCACTGTTAATCAGCTATTCTAGTTTTGAAAAACTGTAGTGTGTGTATTGTTACATGTTACCCTGTTTCTGCCTTTGCTTTTGTTTTTCTTGATCTTGTATTTACTCTTCAAAAATAAAAGAAAATTATTTTCTAAAAAAAAGGAATTAGGGGCTGGCGAGATAGCTCAGCGGACTAAGCGCCTGCCTAGGCAAGTGCAGGAACTATGGTTCAATCTCCAACACCACATGCCATACCAGCCCCACTCCCGGGCAGGCTGAGCCAGCCACCGAGACTGGGTGTGTTGGTGCACGCCTGTGATCCCAGCCCTGGGGAGGCTGAAAATAAAAGAATCACTACAAGTCCAAGCTGCATAGTAAGACCCTGTACCAAATACATTAAAAAAAAATCATTAAGAATTAGGAGATTACATGGCTTAATAAACTACACATGCATCTTACAGTGCTAGAATATGCCAATTTATTCCACCCCAACAGCATCACATCAAGGTCTGTAATTCCTTTCAATGCTGGATCTAGAGATCATTTAAATCATGCCACATGCATGAAACGCTGTTGTTTTCTGGTTGCAGTATCAAACAGCATCATTTCATCTTCTCACTAGTTAGCAATGAGCTTTGCTTGTTACCCTAGCTTTGTTTCCTTCGAAATGTATGTATTTTTATGTGAAGCTGAATGTACTGACACATGCTATACTTTTCACAAAGAAAAGGTACCTATGCCTGACATGGCAGTGGTTTGCCCTCAGCTGGCATGCCCCACTGGCACAGAGTGAGCGATTGCTGCTTCATGCCGGGCCTGCCTTCTCACTAATTTGTCAGAGTGGGTGCTTGGCTGATTTATTTATTTATTCATTTATGTATTTGTTTGTTTTGGGTACCTCACAAGGCTTGAGTGTAAGAAGAAAGAGGAAGCAGTGTCAATTCAACTTTGAGAAAAAAAAAAAAGCAACAGATATGCAGATTTCTACAAAGACTATGCTGCTTACTGGACATTCTGCTGTGCTGGGTTATTAGTTGGCAACATCCAGGTTGCTGGCAACTCTAAGTCACCACAGTCAATGGCCTTTACTTTTGTCATTTCCATTGATACATTGTTCTCCCATGTGAGCCACCAAGCTGTGTGTTTTACAAAGGGTGCCTGAGGGCAGGGGAAATAGCTCAGCAGGATAAGCTCCTACCTGGCAAACAGAAGGTCCTGAGTTCAGTTCCCAGTACTAAAAAACAAAAAGGTGCCTGAGAGCACTGGCTTATTAAAAGCCACATTCATTTTAGAAATCAAGTAAGCAATGGCCATACAAAACACAAACTGAGCATAGCCTAATCCATGGTAACAAATCCGTCCAGAGAGCTCAGGGAATACATAGGAACAAACTTTATTCTGCAGGAAATTAGACTTCTAAACACTGCCCACCTGCTTTTGAATGTGATAGCAGGGAGGGTGGCATCTGGTCACTTGCTATTATGGGCTTTCCATAAATGTTTTCATTTATTATTATTGTTGTTATTATTATTATTCACAGCTATTAAGCACACCCACGTGCTTCCTGAGCGTTCCCCTACATTCTTGAGCTGTTTGAGACCTTTCAGAGTACCTCACTAATTTACATGTACTTAATACTCTTTCTTAGAAGATAAATGCACAGCTTTCAACATGAAAAGGCCTTATTGGAGTTCTCTTTTGAAAATGTGACCAGTGAACACTACCCACGTTCAATTGCAGTTGGTTTCGGCAGCCCTTGGAAATGTTATGATTCCAAGATGTGCCATTAGCTTCATATCTGATCTCATCAGGCCATGTTGTCTTCTAAGCATAGTGTAGACAATGTAGAATCATTAACAACTTCCCTGAGTCACAAGTTATAATTTATTCTTATAGCACCTGGTTGTTAAGAAGTTTGACTGTCCTTGCACGGAGCTTACACCTCCTTGTGTCTTGTACCCTTGCTGCTCATGAAAACCAAATTCGTCTTTGAAAAATGTTTAAAAAAATTAAGTTAATCTCATATTTTCAATGGTATGAGCAAGAGTGTATTTTGTAAACAGATTTTATTTAAAATTCCACAAGGCTTTTTCTCAAATGGTGCTCTCTGTTAATTTTCTGGGTTTCATATTTGATATGAATAGAAAAATAATTCATAGTTGGATTTCAATTACATGAAATCCATGATAACTGCATGTGTAGTTACTATGTAAATAATTAACTTTTATGATACTATTGCAGGCCCCTGAGTTAGCTAGAAATATTATAGACAGTGCCAGGCTCTAGAAGGAGTTAACCCAGAAGACAAAGACAACTATTGGAGGGATGGATGCTCCTGCTTGTGAACCAGACCTAAAGGCCAAACAAATGCTAAAAGGATAGCATTTGGGATTGATATTCTAAATAGGTAGTGATCACTTAAACAGACCCAGTGAGTCACTAGCCCAACCCTCCCCCGCAGGGGAAGAGACCCTGTCCCATATTCATGCCTGCTTACTAAGTGACTTGCTTCCCCATTTGGTCCTGGGCCTAATCAACTTTACCTGAACAATAGTGCTTGTAATCCCATTGGTTGACCATAGTTTTGTCCTACCCCACCTCGCCTAAGCGAGACCCCTTCTCTACCTTAGTCCTGCATGGTTTTGCCCTATAAAAGTCCCTAAAAGAGACAGCTTCCCTGGGCAACCTGCTTGGGACCCCTTTCTGTCCTTCTTGACAGAAGCTTTTCTATCCAATAAAGTTTTTTTTCTCAACCTCCATTTGTTCCTAAAATTCATTCTTCAGTTTTAGGGAACACGAACTCATCCAGGTCAGGTTGGGAGTTTTACTTCCCTGTATCAATACTATTAGTAGCAGTAGGAGTAATATTAATAGTAAAAGTACTGGTCATTGTAATTAAGCTTAAGGTTCACATCATTTTGTTTTTTCTTTCCCAGACAGAGAAAAATAAACTCTTTTCTCCAAATATCCACTTTTGGTTTGGACTTCCATAGCAAGCTACTCTTAACTTTGTCTTCTCATACTGCTGTGCTTTATTTTAAAAAAAGAAAAGAAATGCAAGAGCTGGTGAAATAACTCAGCCATCTAAGCCTACTTAGGCAAACACAAGTACCAGGGTTTGACACCCAGTCCCACACGCCACACAGGTCCCGCCCCCAGACATGTTAAGCTGGCCACCGAAATGGGGTCTGGTGGTGCACACCTGTAATCTCAGTGCTGCAGAGGCTGAAAACAGGAGGATCACTATGAGTCCAATCTGCATAGTGAGACCCTGTACCAAACATATAAAAACTAAAAATAAATAAATAAAGCCTCCTGTGATTTGGAAACAAAATGAGACTCATTTTAAACTGAAAAGGTACCCTGACATACTCAGTTTTATTACATTTTTCTACAGAATGGCAAAAAAGGAAACAAATCCTATTTAAGAAGAGACATTAAAGTCCTGGCTACCTGTGTACCATGCTTTGGTGGCTTGGCTAAGAGAGATCTTTAAAGTGTATTTGTAACTTGACTATATATATATATACAGCCCATAGAAGTTCTGATGTTTCTACAGACTTTGATTTCAGACTACCTGGGAACAGTCAGAAAGTGTGGATGTTTGCTTGCTTAGGAGAGCTTCAGGAAAGTAGCCATTCAGAAGGAGGCAGTGCAGCATGAGCACTAGCAAAGTTCGGGGGTCTCAAACTACAGAACACTCCGTGAGTGACTGCTGTCTTTTGCTTTGGAGGGAGGCATTTAGCAAGGCTTAGGTGTAGGGAGAAAGAGAAAACTCACTGAGCATCACGTAGTAAAGAAATTCAACATTTACAAAATAGATAATTGCTTTAAAAAGGTCAATAAACCTCTCCCTTACCTTTTTAAATAAAATTACAAAGGACAGCGAGATAGCTCAGTGGACTAAAGCAGAGCGCAGTGTCTGGAGTTCGATCCCTGGGGTGCTGTGCTGTTCCCACCCCCAGATCACGCTGAGGCAGCGATTCGGACTGGGAATGGTGGTGCACACCTCTAATCCTAGCACTTGGGAGGCTAAAAACAGGATCACTATGAGTCTGATCTATGTAGTGAGACCCTGTAGACCCTGTACTAAATACATAAAATAAAATAAAATTGCAAATAACATGAATTCTCTGCTATTTCCCGGAAAGGGTACCTAATTATTACATTGAAAATATTAAGACAGGGCCATTTTCAACAATTAATTATAATTCTTAGAGCAATATGAATTGCCACCACCCAACAAAAACTCTATACCCTAAATGCTTTCTCAAATTGCTCATAAAACATCATAGTATAAACTTTCTATATTGTTGAATAGCAACTGCATTAATTTTGTTTCCAATATTATGATAACAAAGCACACTTCTTATCTAACAAGGTAAAAATCTGAGTATTCAAGCCAGGTGTGGTGGTGCGCATAGTGGCGCATGCATACAATCCCACACTTGGGAGGCCAAGACAGGAAGATCGTTGCAAGTTCAAGACCAGCCTGAGGTACAAAGTGAGCTCAAGACCAGCCTGAGCAGCATAGTGAGACCATGTCTCAAAAATACAAAAAACCTTTGCTACTCTTCTGAAATATGGAATAGCTTATACTGAAATTTTATGCAAAATTCTTTCATAATCTGCTTTTCCTGACTATGAGTCTCCCTAAGTTGCAGCCTTCTGCTCATTTTAAATGCTGAGTTTGGCATAGAAAACATTTAAGAAAATGACAGAAAAATGAGAGTCATCAGAGACTTCAAAGTGAGGCCATACAATTCAGAATTTGTTACGAAAAGTCCTTCAGGACTAAATCACACATGGAGATATTTTTCCTCATTTCTCAAAGCAGAAAAAGCTGTGTTGAAAATCACCCCAGTTTATTAATTTTGCAATTGATTATACTGATTGCGGAAAGATTTCCATTGCAAAAACAGATTTTTAAGGACTAAAAATATGACAATTATGCAGGTTACTTATTTAAGTGAATAAGCAGCCACAAATTTTTAAAGTAGCAGACATTTAAAAACGCAGTCACTTGTCCCCTTCTTCACCTGCCTGAAATTTCTATTCATGTTTTTAAAATAAAAGGGCAATGCCTATTAAAGGCTGTTAATCAAAGCCTTTCGTACAATAGTTCAAAAATCTGAAATACATGATTTGAGATATCACTACTGACAATTAAAATACAATATTGTGTTGATAAAGTATCTCTACCCTATTAAACAGTGCCTGATCCTCAAAAGGAAAATCAAGAAATCTTCAGAGCGTTTTTCTGTCAAAATGTCCTTATTTCCCTCCCACAAGAAAGGGATCAGTAGAGGAGCTGGACCATTGTCATCTGTCCCACAGGGAGTAATCCTTATATTCATTGTGAGGGACCAGGGTGGCCACATACCCAAAGCCCTGACTCCTTCTCCAAAGGGGACTTCCTCAAATTACTTTCATCTCCCTGGGACATCCCTACCTCTCACAATAAATTTGAATGAAATCCTCCTTGGATTCTAATTTCAACTAATAAATAGAACCCAGTGTCATCGTGGCAATTTACAGAGCTCCTTAAACTGTCCTGATGTCTCTCTAGCAAGGACTTTTAGCTCTCCTTTTTTCTCCTGATAGCAGCATCCCAGTACTGTGAACTGTGGCTGACAGATACTACATGCTTAACAAACATGCATATATTCAAAAAATGAATAAGTCAAAGTGATCCAATGAAGAACGTTAGAAAAATACAGGTAAGGAGGCTCAGTGTGGACTTATGAATAAGAAACTGCAGGGGTCTGCAGAAGCCAACGTGCCTAGCTCTAAGGAGAAGCCTGTATTTCCAACATGGACTCAGGTGAATCCCAGGCTCAAGTCATTTTTTAGAGGCTAAATAGATCTGGGGTAACATCTTTGCCACTTAATTTGGGGTGACCTTCAGTCCCATTCTGATTGCTCACAGACAAGTAGTTAGGGTGCGGACTGTCCTTGGGCTGCTGCTAAGAGTGCCTCTGGAGCAAACCAACACCAGCCTTGTCTTCTCTTAGCTCATACATCTTGTCTTTAAAATGGAAATAAGTTAGCCACCACCCAGGTAGGTGTACTAGTCAGATGCAATAAAGATGTAAATTCACACGCTGCAGCACCAAAGCCTTTGCATAGAATTTGTTTCTTTAATGAGTCTCATTTGCATGGCAGTGAGGGACATCAGTCCCTACTGGACACACAGCAAAGCTTTCTGAAAACAGTCTGTAACATATCACCAGGGGGCCAGGGAGATGGTTCAGTGGAATAAGTGTTTCCCTGGCAAGCACAAAGGCATGAGTTCAATCCCAGGTTCCATCAAAAATAATAATAATAATAACAATATCTCACCAAACAGGAGAGTTCATTACTGACGTCTCCTGTTAGTCAAGAAACAGAACTGTGAGATACTCGTACTATAAAAGATTTTGTCTTTTTTCCATTTGATGTCTCTGTTATTCAAGAATACAGATTTCACCCAAATTGTGAAATTAGTAATTAGTATCAATATTAATCTTAATATTTTCATTTCTAGATATCTCTCATGGGCCTATTATGTGATCTTAACTCAAGCAGGACAGAGCTAATATTATAATCTCATTTTGTAGGTGCCTACAATATTGGCGTTCCTTTGCCCAAAGCATTATCTTGAGAAACAAGAACCTAGAATGGTATATAATATATATGTGTCTGTATATTGTTTGTTTTAAAAAGTATTATTGTAAAAGAGCACATTGCTACTAATCATCCCTCAGAGTACTCCCCCTGGCTTTAATCACACTTGCTCCACCATAATTGCAAGCTTTGGAAGTAGTTATGGAAGTTTTCTTTAGAGGCCGGCCAAATAGCTCAGGTGGATTAAAACACCTGCAAGTAGGTGCAGGGGCCCAAGGGTTCAGTCCCTGGGATTGCTGTGCTGGCCCCGCCCCCAGGGAATGCTGAGACAGCAATTGAGACTGGGCATGGTGGTGCGTGCCTGTAATCCCAGCTCTTGGAAGACTGTAAACAGGCGGATCACTAAGAGTCCGATCTAGTAATAAGACCCTGAACACCCTGTAGACCCTTCCCTAAAGAAATACCCCCCAAAAAAAAGGGAGCATGGAAGTTTTCTTTCATGTCTTGTTGTGGTATAATTGCTGCTGAGTACCTTTTGTTTGGAAAACAAAAGGCTGGCCAGAGCTGGGGAGGGAGCTTGGTGGTCTAAGCACTTGGCTGCAAGTGCAAGTGCAAGGACCCAGGTTTGATCCCCTGTACGGAGTGTGGTGCCAGCCACCAAAACCAGGCATGGTGATGGTACCATGTAATCCCAGCACTGGGGATGCTGAGATGGGAGGATCACTACGAGTCCAAGCTGCATAGTGAGACCCTGTACCAAGCAAATATATAAAGAAATAAAAAATAAATAAATGATTTTTTTTTAAATTTCAAAGAAAGGCAGGCTCACAAAAGTGTTACCGTGTGTCCTCCAGCTTACTCAATGAGCTGGCACTGCACAACTTCTGGTTCCTCCCCATACATTGAAATCATCATGAAAGGGAAATATTCTGAATTGGCTCAGAGCACTAAGGAAGCCACAACCACATATCTAAAAAGGCTTGTGAAGAAAGACTTCTGAGCTACCTGAAAGGGGAAAGAATGACAGGATATGTGTGTGACAAGTAAAGGTATTTTGAGGAAGACTAGTAACCATGTGTCTTTCACTATAATAATTTTTAAAGTAAACTTTCACCCTATTTTCCGACCACACAGATTTTCTTTCTGTTGGAGCTGACCTCTTTGGCAGCGGCCCTGCGGACCAAAACAAGGTCTTCTAGGAGCTCTCTCATGCTTATATGACCCCTGCTGAGTCCAATGAGTATCACTGGGCATTTGTCTGATGAGCAGTGCTAGCCGTACCACAAACAAAAGAACCAGAGTCTGAGTCTTGGGCAGAATCCCCAGACAATGTGTAGGTGTGTTAAACATTGAGAGTCTTTCTAGGAGAAACAACTGTTAAGTGGAGCACAGCTTAAATCATCTAACAATCTGTGTGTCTTGATATGCCCCACTAATACATTGTATAATACTATCTTCTTAGTTACCCTTCTTGTTGCTGAAACAAAATGCTCAACCCACAAATATGGAGAAGAAAGATTTATTTAGCTCAGTTTGTAGCGCCATCATTGGCTGGACCCAAGGTAGGAAGGCAGAGGAGAAACAACAGTTCTTGTTGGGTAGAAGGTAGCAAAGCAAGCTATCAAACAAGGGGTGACCACAGCTCTTTCTATCCTTCTTATCGTATCAGGCTACTTGGAGTGGGTAGCACTCACATCCTTAATCCTAGCGCCCTTAGTCCTAGCACTGAGCTATGAATCAGTCCCAGCGCCAGACATTCGAGACACAGCCACCTCTAAAATATGCCCCCATGACTGCAGGAGGCTTTAGACGGACTTCTAAGCACAAGCCATAACATCATCTAATGAGCAACCACTTTCTTGAATAGCTTGCACATGCATGAGTAAATGCCCACATACATACCACAATGAATCTTTCAGTGTCTTAGTTTTGTTGCAAAAATTCCAACAAAACATCATGATTACTTCATTTTCCTGTAGTCAGTCATTTGCTCATTTTTGAATTCTCTATGATGGTCTCTGGTTGAAAGTTTGAGAATGCAAAATTTCATTTTCATAGCATAGATTCAAACTCCTAATTATTCCTCAAAATCCTGCATGAAGCAGTCTTATGAAGCCACTCACAAGGCTTAAGGATCAGAGGCTAAAGGAACTCCGGCACACAAGAATTATTTACTTAGCAATTATTTGTTTAATTCCCATACAGAGGAGGCATGGATTAGGCCAGAGAAGGGCTGGAAAATTTTACCTCTTTCCTTTGTACTACAATATGTACATTAAAGATGAAAAACTATTACCATTAAGAAACTGAAATTTACATGAAACAGAATAAAGGCTGGCTTGCATTTAAAAATAATGAAACTGAAATTTAAGTGGTTTCAAGATATAAATGATGAAATTCCATGAAAAAGGAAAAGATCAAGTGTCCTACTTATTGAGAGAAATTGAAGGCTCCCCTCAGTCCTGTGGTCAGGAGTCAGGTGAGCAGGCAGTTTCAATGGGCAGGTGTTAAATGACATGGAATTTAGGTGATGCCCCAAACTCAGGGGAACATCAGCTGCATCTAACTGACCACAATCAGGGGGTTTTGGGGGGGTCAGGGATACCAGGGAACTGAATTGATAACAACTAAGTCTTACATCTGAGCCTCAAGACCATAGTGCTATTTACTGTTATGAAGCCTCGATTCCCCAGTACCAACTACAGAGATCATCCCTATCACGTGGTGAGGATTGGTGTGGGAACTGGAGTGGTGCTGGGACAGCCACATAGTGCTGCAGAAGGCTAAGGCAGAACTTAGGAAAAGGGGAATTGGGCTAGCATTCCATTCTGCAAAGCATACATTTTCTAGAAAAATCTCTTGGAAAGCTGACCTTTGCAACATCCCAGTAAAGTCTGCAAAGATGTTCAAAAGATTTCATAAGAGGATGGTGGTTGATTGCACCAAGGAGCTGGCTCTCCTGTGCTCTTGGTCTGCTAAAGGGATTGAAATACTGTACAGCAGACAAGAGAGATTTCCCTTTTGTAATGTAGAACATCATTTATGTTTGACTGTAGGATTCTCAGAGGAAGTCCTCCACATTTTCCTGAGCTGAGAGAAGCATAAAAATGTAAGAAAGCCCAGGCTGATTCCTATGGGTTTCCTGTGTGTTTTGTTTTTACTTTTTTTTTTTAAGACAGATTTATGGGGGATTTTTTGTGTTTATTGCTGTTGTCATTTTATTGCAATCAAGATGTGTTGCTTCTTGTTTTCTCTCTTTTTCACATATACTTGAAAAATAATAGATTCTGGGTCTATGTGTTTATTTGTATTATTTTTGATTCATTTGAATTTTCTGCTACGTTCACCCTAACATGACATTTTTTAATGTCATGGCTATTGGGTAATATGCAGGAAGGATCAGAAGGACACACACAATGTGTCCTTCTATCCCTTGCTGGCCACCTCTTTTTATATCTGAAAACATATTTCTCCTAGAGTCAGGACATTTCTAACCTGGTTCTTCTCACATTTGCTTCTTAGAAAAAGAAAACAGAAACACTAACAGTGAAGACCTCAGGTGACTGAGATTGCTGCAGGCCACAAAAACAAATTCAGTCATATGCTTCTGTCCCCTCTGACTGGGCATTTCTCCCTACAGAATACAAGCTATTGTTACCTCTCGCTTCTTTGAGCTCTAATATTTTGGGGAAAGGAGCATCTGCAGACATGATATTGGGAGTTCATGGGAATTATATCCATCTCTTCTCCTGCTTACATGTGAAATTATTCTAGGCACCTACAATAAGCATGAAAAGATGGGGCAACTCTATAACAGGCCTCCTAAGCATGGCATTTACCCACCAATTTCAGTTCAGAAATATCCTCCTGACACGGATTCTTTATTGGCCTTTAAAGAGAAAAACCAGAAACAAAAGCAAAGACAAAGAGACAGAGTAAAAATAGAGATTTAACAATGGTTGTTATATTACATATTTTTATCAACAAATCTGTTGCTCAGCTTACCAGATATAGGTATGCAAGATTGCTGACATGGATTCTGACTAGAAATTGTGATTATTCAAATGGTACCTTTAAAAGCCAACTCAAATGATCTGTATGGTTTTCTGGAAAGGCAACATGTTTCTGATACAATCCTTCAGTTTTGTGACTGGTGCTTACTTCTTCACAAAGTCAATATTTGAGAAATTTTACTCTACGTTGACTGTTTCAGCAAAAGTGTGAGACTTACAGACTCATGATGAGTCATGTTAGCTTTCATTCGAATATTATCTTGTCAGTAGATTGTCCTCCATGGGGTGGGAAGGAGTATAGGACACTGCCTCACTCGTTACTCCTAGCCCTACTTCAGATCTTCAGAGTACTGTAAGGAAAAAAAAAAGAACCGGACAATTCTGGGTTAATGTGGTTAACACTTCCTCCATAGATGACACATGCAATTTTCTATGGGAGAAATAATAGGAGATATTTTATAGAAAGATCTATTACTTTCATAATTATTCTGCAATATGACAAATTATCTTAGATTGATTGTATAAACAACCAGCTGTGTCTTAACTCCTGACCCAACACTAATACTGAAATGTAGCTATATAGACTTTAAAATATTAAATGCCACCTCCAAAATCAATGCATATCTCACATGAAAACTAAGACTAATTGATGTTAATTAGAGTGCTTAATTTTTTTTGAATACTATTTTTTGATGCTCTTTAGAATCTACTAAAGACATCAGGTACAATAAGAAACTGGAGCCTCAGATTGTTTACTGTCAGAGAAATGAAAATTATCTTGGTAGAAGATGTCTTTGATTTTTTTCCCTATGTGAAATTTCTCTGACTCCTGATTTATTTTTTTGGCTGTTATGTCATATAAAAGTATATTTTTTGAAATAAGCTAAATTTACATTCATTCAAATGAACTCATAGAAGTTTGTATCCAAAACTCTGTTAACAATACCATCATTTCGGTTTGAGTGATTCCCATCTAGATGAAGAGAGAGGAAGAAATCCGTCCTGCGTGAGCCAAATACTTTAGTGTCACCACACAGGTAATTAACCTTGAGTAGTACAACAACTTTCCTGTTTCTTCACTGAATTTTGCCTGAGGCATTAACCACCCAAAAAGTAGTACACAGTCTTTAACTATCTCTGGCAAACAGCCGGGTAGCACTTCACATGACATAACATGAACTTTATTGACACGGTATCCAGAAATTAAAAGCTGGTTTGGATTGCTGTTGTGTGGTGGGTGCTTAGGGCCTTTTGGAGTAGAGAGAATTCTGCAAGTAATTAGAAATACATAGGATTAGGAAGCTGAGTCTGGCATGGTTTCCCCCAGAGTGTTAGGCTGGAGCCGTTTCTAAAGAAAGACTGCAGCAGACTAGAAAGCTGCTTTCCCTAGTTTGTGTTGGACTTTCTGAGTCTCAAGAAGGAGCCTTCTAATCATTACCAAAGTCTGACACAAGCCTACAGAAACAAGGTGTTTTCAGCCTGTCTTTAAAATAATGTAAGAATGTGGACCATAGTTCTAAACAGAGTCCTAAATATGCAAGACTATTCTGATACAGGAGGCTTGCCGAAGTGTTAATAATAACTGGCTGATATTCCAAAAGGGCCCTCGAATAAAATCTGCTGTACTAAAGTTTTCCATATTATATATGACAGCTGATCTGAAAATACTCTGCTTAGTGGAAAGATGCTGATTAGTTTAGTTAATTAATTTATATTAGCCACTTCCTGACCTTCACCCAAGTCACACAGGGAGATGCTATGATCAGAACGCCCCCCCCCCAATTCAATTGTTGAACTTTATTTTTTTTTCCATTTATTTTTATTTTATTGAAATACAAATGTCAATCAGACAGTTTCAAAACACCATAACCATACAGAGTCGATGAAATAATACATTGCAAACTGTTTTCATAATGTTTTGGTATTGTACAAGGTGCATACATGATATTATATTTACAGGTATTTATGTAGCTGAATTATATCAAAGATTCAAT